>JAXIVD010003257.1:35000-48052 GCA_036785275.1 Cancer borealis
ACTGGCTCTGCACCTTCACCAATTTCTCACAGCCTATTTCGCCTGCGCCAGACAAACTTAAGCTGCTCATCAATCACATCTCACCCGAAGCTTACTCCCACATCGCGATTGCAAGACTTATGACGAAGCCAACAAATTCCTAGAGGCAATGTACGTAAGGCCAAAGAATATTATCTTCGCCTGGCATTTATTGGTTACTGAACGACAACAACCCAGTGAGTCAATCACCTCGTATCTCTTGGATCTGAAGTTGCTGTCCAAAGTCTGTGAATGCAAGCAAGTGACTGCTGACGCATACGCGCAAGAAGTCATTCAAGATGCCTTCATTACTGGCCTCGCTTCTCCTATCATCTGTTAAAGATTGCTCGAGAAAGAATCCTTGACTCTAACGAAAGCCGTCCAGCTTGCTCAAAGCCTCGACACTGCTCAACGCAACGCTGAAGGATACTTGTCTCCGTCTGCCCCTGGGAATCTCACTACTGATGTTGTTGATACTACAGCTCTTCCAACCTCCTGTTCTGCCACCCAAACCTAGGCTGCCGCTTCTCAGGTTGGAACCTGTTTCTTTTGCGGTGGAAGACTTCATCCGAAATTTAGCTGTCCTGCTCGAGACGCTGTGTGCCGTAAGTGTGCCAAGACAGGACATTTTACTAGTGGGTTTAGATCTAACAGCATGAAACTTCATGAAAATTTCATGAGAACTTCATGAAAGACGACTTCTCTGCCCTGCCAGAGAACACTGCACCAGACCTTCGGTTGTCAATGTTCCAGTATTGGCCTCGGTTGCCACGCCCCGCAGTTCTATTATTCCTGTGAGTGTTATTGGTCTGCAAATTAATGCCCTAACAGACAATGGAAGTACTAATAGCTTCATTTGTCTTGAGGTCATTGTGATCTCAAGTATTCCTGCATATTCTTCAAAAGCTAATATTAAAACTTCCACAACTTTGGGGCATTGCTTTGTTGAATTTAAAGTAAAAAACACTAAGTGTTGCTAAAGTTTACCTTTACTATAAGTTCTTGGTGCTTCCTCAGTTAGGTTCAAGGATTATTTAGCATCATGACTTTATTGAGGAACATCAGACTCTGGAGTTCACCACATTGCCTAAATTAAATATTTGTGGAGTAGCGTGTATAAACATTGACCAACATTCTCTGTCCCACAATTTGTTGTTTGATACTAGAACTGTTTCAACGCCAACCCGTACATTTTTAAAGTCTGATCAAGTTTTCATTCAGGTAGAAGTAGTCACTATTGTTAAAAAGTTTAATAGAAAAAAAGTCAGTCCCCTTGAGGAGCTCAAGTGTTAGTAACTAAAGATAAAAAACATAAATCACGTATGGTAATACGTTTTCGTGTTTCGTAAATCAATATATCTGGTCTCAGGGTACGGAACACTGTTTGAGTTTTCTACAATTTTAATCATAAGTAACATAACTTCATCTCGTCAATATTTCCACAATTTCATCATTATTTATGTTATTGTTAACATAGTTATATATCTATCTATCAGACACATTTACTTAGTTTCCCATGGAGCGATAACAATCATATTCTTTCTGTTTCCGTGGAGCTAATACATAACAATAATGTATAATACATTTCCTACATAAAATCATATTCTTTGCTTATCATCCTATAAGTTTCTTTCTAAGACTGCATTATTAGAGAGTTTCTACTCACCAAACCATACAGCTGTGCCTCCATGTCTAGAGCTGAGAGCTCTTGTTTCTTCTAAGTGGAAAGAGCTGAATTGAATCACTCTGGAGGCCGTTACCAATTCTCCAATATCTAAAGGAATTTTTAAATACACTAAGGAGGCCCCTGTGAGCTTGTGATTTGTTTCCTAATGGTTTTGACATCCCGTTACAAAAACCACCTAGTTCCCTGCTTCTGTATCAGTCTCCTGTTGGTCACCATTCTGTGTGAGCCGGCTTCTCCTGCTACACCTTTTCCGTTTCCTGTTCCTATTGGTCTCTTTTCTGTGTTATCCGGCGTCTTACCTTTCCGTTTCCTTTTCCTGTTTGTCACAACGACTTCAGATGGGAAAAGGAAAGTGAGGCCGAAGTACCGTTTCCTATTTCCTGTTGCTCTCTTTCCTTTGTTATCCGGCGTCTTACCTTTCCGTTTCTCTTTCCTGTTGGTCCCGACACTACTTCAGGTGAGAAAGGAAAGTAGGCGAAAGGCAAGGTTTGTTTAGTTGGACAGGTACCGTATCTAATTTCCTGTCGGGCACGACATAGGACTGTAAATCGTTTCACTCTACTTCATGCCTATTTAATCTCTCGGATCCAAGATTTGATTCACAAAATAATATAGTACAAAATAGTCAGTAAAATTAATTTGAAAAGCGCTTATTATCAAGTTACGCCGCTGTAGCTGCTAGACAACACGACGCTGCAAGTCTCCCTGAACGCTTAATTCAGGGGGAAGTACCTTTCACTCCTGTCAGAAATGGTTCACGACAAATTAATTAAAAAAAGTGTTCTTACCTGTCTCTACTTATAACAGTTTTACAATCCTGATGAAAGAAGAAGAAGAAGAGGACCATGAGACGAGAATCATCGGTGATTCTACTGTGAGAGAACAGATTACGGAGTTTTGTGGGAGAAATCGATCCAATAGGAAGAGGTTGTGAATGCCTGGGGGACGTTTCGATGACATCACAGCAGCCTGTGACAAGGCAACCAGTAAGGTAGACACTAACACTCTTTTAATTATTCATGCAGGTACAAATGACGTCATGAACACCAGATCCGAGAAACTGCTGGAGAGATACAGAAAGCTGATTCGACGGTACAACTGTAAGACTAAAAATAATTTTTTTCAGGAATCCTTCCCCGAAGTAGTGCACCCACAGCTTTTTTCAACAGGGCCTTCAGCACCAATAACCGGCTTAAGTCCATTTGTACAGATGAAGGAATCGACTTTATCAACTGCTGGGATGACTTTTATAACAAACCTTTTCTTTTCAAAGACGATGGCCTGCACCTCAATCCAGTTCGGGCTGCTCGTTTAGGCAGGCTTCTTAATGACAAAGTTTCTGATTTCAGGAGATAAAACCGTATCCAGCCTCGCACAGCCTCAACTACGTAAGTAACACCGTGTATAGAAAAACTAACGTAAACATTTGCCTATTAAATTGCATGTTTAACGCGCGCAGCTCAGAAATAACTTCTCAGATTTATAAGAACTTGCAACATCTGAAAATTTTCACATTATTGCAGTATCGGAGTTTTGGATTAACACAGAAATTAGAGACTTTTTAGCATAATATAATTTGCCAAGCTATTCAATATTCAGTTACGAACGACAAAATAAAAAAGGTGCAGGTGTTCTTTTTTACGTGAAAGCCAGTCTTAACCCTATAGTCTTGCAAACTGAAAAAATAGATACCGTAGATGTTATATTTTTACAACTTAAAACACATTCTAAGAAAAATAGTATTTAACTCATTTATAGACCACTAGCACACAATAATAATAGCGATAGAAAATTATTCGATCAGATATTCGAAGTAATTAATTCATTTTAAAGCGTAATTTTTGGAGACTTTAATCTTCCTGTAACTTCATGGGGAAATTCTCTTAAATCTTATATGGGTCATGACTTATATAATAATTTGTTAGAGAGTGGCTTAAGTCAGCACGTACGCAAACCCACGAAGGTGATACTATATTAGACCTTGTATTTTCAACAAACGACGGTCTAGTAAGTAACGTTAATACGGGCCAAGAATGCAGCACCATAAAATTATCTCTTTTAACATAAATCTCAAAGTTTACAAAGCGTAAGCGAAGATCTTATCTTTATGTATCGCATAGATAACTTTTAAAAATTGAGAAAGCTTTTAGCAGATACTGATTGGAGCATAGTAGAACATTTTATAACATCTTAAATGGAGCCGTTAAATTATGCATTCCCGTTTGTAAGAGACGTCCACGTAAAAATAAAAATATTAATAAATCAAAATGGTGGAATAGCCAGATTGAGGCAGGATTATTACTTAAAAAGCACGCACATGATCAATATTTACTATCACAAAACGAAAACGATAAAATAAAATGCGAAAGACTAAGACGCGAAACAAAGATGATTAGACGAAGTAAAAAAGATCTCGAAATATATATTGCAAATAAAACAAAATCCAACCCCAAGGAATTTTACACCTACGTACGTAATATATAAAGTTATCACAACTAATATTGTTCCACTCCACCTAGAAAACGGTAAGGAAATAAATACAGACTCAGAAAAGGCCGAAGTACTAAATTAATTTTTTGCATCCGTTTTTACTGTTGAAGACACCGATGAAATCCAGGAAGTAACTCCAGCTAAACCTAAATTAATTCCTTTAAGCGATTGTCACTTTACTGAGGATACTGCAAATAAGGCACTTGATAAAATTCAAGTAAATAAAACTCCTAGTCCTGATTGTATTGCACCGAGAGTCTTAAAAGAGGCAACATATCAAATCAGCAAACCTCTTGCAATATTATTCAATAAATCTTTAAATGCTGGAAAAGTTCCCGACATATCGAAAATAGCAAATATTACCCCTATACAAAAGAAAGGAGATAAAAAACTACAGACCAATCAGCCTCACATTCGTAGTTGGTAAATTATTGGAAATTATAATACGCGATAAATTAGTGACTTTCCTTAAAGAAAATAGAATTATTGATAATCCTCAACATGGTTATCGCAACATACGCTCTTGATTAACGCATCTCCTTGAGTTTTATAACGATGTATTCAATATTTATGACGAGACAAAAGCGGTTGATATAATTTATCTCGACTTTCAAAAAGCGTTTGACAAAGTTCCCCATAAACGGTTATTAAAAAAATATTAGAATCGCATGACATATCTGGGAAAATTCTTATATGGGTTGAAAACTGGCTTTCCGAAAGAAGGCAACGCGTGTCATAAACGGTAAATCATCTAACTGGCGAGACGTTTAAAGCGGTGTGCCACAGGGCTCAGTACTTGGTCCCATTCTTTTTCTAATTTATGTCAATGATATTGATATCAAAATTTGCCGACAAAACGAAAATCACAAGTAAAGTAACTACAACCGCCGATAAACTACAATTTCAATCAAACCTCAACATGTTAGCCAGTTGGTCAAAAAAATGGCAAATGAAACTTAATGTTGATAAATGTAAAGTTTTGCATATCGGTAGCATTAATCAACTAACTAATTATACAATGAATGGCTCTGAACTTTCCAAAGTTAACCATGAAAAAGACTTAGGGGTAACTATTAGTAACGATCTCAAACCAGATAAACATTGTTCAGACGTTGTAAAAAAAGCTAACAAACTTGTCGGCTTCATCGGTAGAACTTTTGAGCCTAAATCTGAAAAAGTTATCCTTACACTATATAATGCACTCGTACGCCCTCATCTAGAATATTGCATTAAATTCTGATCACCATACTATAGAAAAAATATTAATATGCTGGAGAGAATACAAAGAAGAATTACTAAAATTATCGAAACAAGTCTTACGAAGAACGACTAAAGGAGCTGAACTTATTCAGTGTATTCAAACGTAGGCTACGAGGGAACCTAATTGAGTTTTTTTTTCCATGGTTTTGATGATATTAACATAAACGACTATGTAACTACCGATCTCAGAAACACCATCCCGTAACAATGGCTTAAAGATCATTGGTAAGCGTTTTAGATCGAATGAAGCGAAGCACTTTCTCTTCAATAGAATCGTAAATGTTTGGAATTCTCTCCCAGCACAAATAGTTAACAGTATTACAATTGAATCGTTTAAGAAAATAACTCGATAAGCACTTAGCAACCGTTCACCAAGTCGAATATTTCACTATTGTTTTTTTTTTTTTTAGCATAGATTACTCTTTGTTTTTATCACTTTTCTATAAAAATTCCATGATAGTTTTTCTATACTACATGTTATCACTTCCTCTTCCGGCGAGCTTCGGCTAGAGGGAGGGGTGGGTGGGGAGGAGCCTTCCACTTTTCACTCCTTTTGTTTCTATCAAGTAAATATTATAGTAGTAGTGTAGCTAAACAGACAGCCTTGTTAGGTCCAGTAGGACTGTTGTCTGTTCTTCCCTTGTACTCCTTTGTACTCCTTTGTACATACATATATATACATATATATATATATATATATATATATATATATATATATATATATATATATATATATATATATATATATATATATATATATATATATATGTGTGTAACAGGAGTACAGGAGTAGACAGTAGACACCTGCCGCCCGGTGGAATACTCCAGGAGAGGTACTTACGGGGATGTAAGCGGTGCTGCAGACTGAGTGATTCCCCCTGTCCTCTCTTCCCGGTTCCCTTAGTATCTCATTTATACAAGAGAGAAGCTGCAGCACGCCCTCTAAGGACAACTTCTTCTACTACCTACATAACATTACTACACCTTACACTTTTACACTTTCTTCATATCAAAATTTAAAAATGGCTTCACCACATCCAGCCTCGGAGTCCCTATCTGGGGAGGGGATCACAAATGTGCCCAAGTCGCACTGCCCCTCTGCTGACGACCTTGGGTGTCTTGACACTTCCTCTAATACTTTTACCCTCGATTTCTGCAACATTCGTGGGCTTAGATCTAATTTTCAATCTGTGGAACACCATCCACTAAACCTCATCTTCTCTTACTTACTGAAACTCAGTTGTTTATGACTAGTGACTGTAGCCCCTTCTCTGTTTTCTCCTACTTTCTCTATCCTCATTTGCAATCCAGAGCTAGCTGTTGCGCATATGTGCGTAATGACATTACTTGCTCTCGTGCCCACAATCTTGAATCTTCAGAATTTTATACCATCTGGCTAAGACTTCAATGTCACTCTAAATAATTTCATATGTGCTGTATATTTCTCACCTAATTCCTCTAACTATGTAGAATTCTTTGACTATTTGACTTCCAAAGTGGAGTACATTCTATCTCATTTTCCTTATGCTGAGTTCTCCATTTTAGGGGATTTCAACGCTTACCACCAGCCTTGGCTTTCATATTATTTCACTGACCAACATGGTAAACAAACCTTCAACTTTGCTATCTTTCATGACCTAGAGTTGCTGGTGCAGTTCCCTACCCGTATCCCTGACCGCCTTGGAGACACGCCCAACATTCGTAATCTTTTCCTAGCTTCCAATCCTTCCCCTTCTTCTCCTTTGGCCTCCTCCGATCATAATCTGATTTCCGTTACCTGTCCTATCACCTAGGGCAGCCTCAGGACCCGCCTAAGCGGAGGTGTTTCTGGCATTTCAACTCTGCTAAGTGGGAGGACCTAAGGCAGTACTATTCTGATCTACCTTGGGATGATTATTGCATCCATGACAGAGATCCTTCTCCTTGTGCCGAGCAATTAACAAAGGTGATTATCTCTCCCATGGTGCTATAAATTCATCATACGTTCTCTAATACTAAAGCTTAAAAGCTCTATTTTAACTCTGCTGGTTCTCATGTTGTCAAAGTTAGAGAGGCAGATCAAAAACGGTACCGTATCCATCCATCTGCTGAAACTCACGCTCTATAGAATTCTGTATGTAATCATGCCAAATCTATTCTCCAACTTACTAAAAACTCTTTCATCAATGGAAATTTTCAAAATCTTTCTAATTCTAACTCTTCTCGTGATTTCTGGCATCTAGCCAATCATATCTCTAACAATTTTACTTCTTCATCTTTCTCTCCTTTAAGCTACGTCTACACTAGGACTGGGCAGTCGAGGGGGCAGGCGAATCGACGAGGGGGTATGGGGGGTGAACGTCCTAACACGAGACAGGTGTTGTCAAAAGCCTGCGCCTTCTCAGGCAGAGTGAAAGAGGAAGTTTCACAATTTTTCTTTGAACTTGAAAAGGAATGCCCTGATGGCTTTGAGAGCTACACCAGAATGCCTGTTATTTTATTCTATAAATTGCTCAACAAGATTGAAACTTATATACGTGAGGAAGACACCCATCTCCGCGAGAGCATCTCTCCTGGCCCGCGTTCAGTCCGTCACTGAGCGTCACTCATCTCATCAAATGCCTCTCGCTCAAAACTGAAGCGCCCACCGTCTAGCCCCGCCTACTTTACCATATATGGGAGTCGAGACTGACCAGTCCCGTGATTCCCCGACTACCCAGTCCTAGTGTACACGGGCCGTTATGTCAAGCAGATGACTCCATAGCTGTCTCTTTTTTCTCTAAAGCTTAACTCTTCACTCAAACCTTAGCTACCAACTCTACTTTGGATGATACTGGGCATATTCCTCCTACTTCTCCACCCTCTGACTACTTCATCCCTAAAATTTAAATTCTTCACTCTGACCTTTTCCATGCCCTCTCTGGCCTTGATTCACGTAAGACTTACGGTCTGGATGGATTCCCTCATGTTGTTCTCAAAAACTGTCTTTCCGAACTCAGTCACTGCGTGGTCAAACTCTTCTGTCTGTGTTTCTCTATTTCTACCTATCTTTCTTGCTGAAAGCTTTCTCACATGCAACCCCTCCCTAAAAAGGCTCTAATCATTCTAACTATCGCCCTATAGCTTTGATTTCCTATCTTTCTAAAGCCTTTGAGTCTAAACAAGAAGATAATGAGGCATCTCTCAGTTCACAACCTTCTCCCTGAGTGTCAGTATGGTTTCTGTAATGGCCGATCAACTGGTGACCTTCTTGCTTTCCTAACTGAATCTTGGTCATCCTCTTTTAGGAACTTCGGTGAAACTTTTGCTGTCGGTCTTGACATATCGAAAACCTTCGATAGAGTCTGGAATAAATCATTAATTTCTAAATTACCCTCCTACGGATTCTATCCTTCTCTCTGTACCTTCATCTCCAGTTTCCTTTCTGACCGTTCTACTGCTGCTGTAGTGGATGGTCATTATTCTTCTCCTTAAACTATCAACAGTGGTGTTCCTCAGGGTTCTGTCCTATCACCCATTCTCTATCTAGTATTCATCAATGGTCTCCTAAATCTGACTCAATACCCTATCTATTCCAATGCTGATGACACCACCTTGCATTTTTCACCGTCATACAGCAGACGCCAAGCTCAACAAATATAAAGTGATTCAAGGCGAGTTGCTATAGGACGTCTAACTTCTGATCTTTCACTAGTTTCTGATTGGAGCAGAGCAAACCTGATTTTGTTCAATGCCTCAAAAACTCAATTTCTACAACCATCTACTCGACATAACCTTCCAGATAACTATCACCTCTTTTTCAATGACACTTAGCTTTCCCTCTCCTCTACATTAAACACAATTGGTCTATCTTTTACAAAAAATCTAAACTGGCAATGTCATATATTTACTCTTGCTAAATCAGCTTCCAAGAAGTTAGGCGTCCTATGTCGTTTGTGTCCATTTTTCTCTCCCTCTCAGCTGCTTGCTGTGCACAGGAGCCTTAACAGTCCATGTATGGAGTATGGCTCACAATGAGAGCCATATTCTGAACCCAGGAATGCGTTCACATCCTTAGTGTACCAGGTAAGGAGGTGACGTGGATTGTGACACCCACTTAGTGAGTAAATAAGTGGATGTCATAATAATATATAAATGTATATAATGTACACACACACACATATATATATATATATATATATATATATATATATATATATATATATATATATATATATATATATATATATATATATATTTATTTATTTATTTATATATATATATATATATATATATATATATATATATATATATATATATATATATATATATATTGTTATGGCACCCATCTATTTACTCCTCAGTGTCCCAGGTAAGGAGATGACGTGGATTGTGACACCCACTTAGTGAGTAAATAGGAGGGTGCCAAAACAATATATATTTGTATATAATATATATATATATATATATATATATATATATATATATATATATATATACATTTATATATATATATATATATATATATATATATATATATATATATATATATATATATATATATATATATATTATTATGGAACCCAATTATTTACTCACTAAGTGGGTGTCACAATCCACGTCACCTCCTTACCTGGGACAATAAAGAGGTGAACGCATTCCTGTGTTCGCGTAGTGGTAGGTTGGCGAGACAAGGAAGTTAATCTTACACGCCAAACTCAGTCTCCTTTCTTTGTGTATATACAATAGAACACCACAGGGCACAGACAGCACCACAGCAGCACGACACCACATAGATTACACAAGGTGTTCACCCCGAACACACCACCTCTACAATTTCACCCTTACCCTCTGTCCTCTCTCTCTTCCTCTGTGACCTTCTGCCTGAAGCCTCCCTACACTCTACTGACTTCCTTCTCTCTCTTTATAAAATCCTAAAGAGTGGCTCCTAGAACGGGCCAATAAGGATTCCCCAACACTTTAACTCTGCTTGTTCTCGTGCTGTCAATGATAGAGGCGGCTCACAAACGGTACCGTAGCCGAAACTCATGCCCTATTTATTTCTGCCCGTAATCATGCCAAACCTATTCTCTAACTTACTAAAAACTCTTTCATTAATAGAAAATGTCATTAATAGAAAATATCAGTCTTTCCAACTTTAATTCTTCTCGTGATTTCTGGCATCTAGCCAATAATATCTCAATAACAATTTTACTTCTTAATCTTTCCCTCCTTTACTTCAACCAGATGGCCTCACAGCTGTCTCTTCTTTCTCTAAAGCTGAACTCTTCGCTCAAACCTTTGCTACCAACTCTACTTTGGATGATACTGAGCATATTCCTCCTACTGCTCCACCCTCTGACTACTTCATCCCTAAAATTAAAATTCTTTATTATGACATTTTCCTGGCCCTCTCTAGCCTTGATTCTCGGAAGGCTTACGTTCCGGGTGGAGTCCCTCCTGTTGTTCTCAAAAACTGTGCTTCCAAACTCGCTCATTGTTTGGTCAAACTCTTTCGTCTGTGTCTCTCTACTTCTACCTATCCTTCTTGCTGAAAGTTTGCTCACATTCAACCTGTCCCTAAAAAACGTGACCATCCAATCCTTCTACTACCGCCCTATAGCTTTGATTTCCTGCCTTTCTAAAGCCTGTGAGTCTGTCCTTAACAAGAAGATAATGAGACATCTATCAGCTCATAACCTTCTCTCTGATTGCCAGTATGATTTCCTTAAAGGCTAATCAACTGGTGATCTTCTTGCTTTTCTAACTTAATCTTGGTCATCCTCTTTTAGGGACTTCGGTGAAACCTTTGCTGTCGATCTTGACATATCGAAAGCCTTCGATAGAGTCTGGCATTAAGCTTTAATTTCTAAACTACCCTCCTACGGATTCTATCCTTCTCTCTGTACCTACATCTCCAGTTTCCTTTTCGCCTGGTCTATTGCTGCTATAGTTGACAGTAACTGTTCTTCTCCTAAAACTATCAACAAGGTTCTGTCCTATCACCCACTCTTTTCTATTATGAATCAATGATCTCCTAAATCTGACTCAATGCCCTATCCACTCTTATGCTGATAAAACCATCTTGCATTTTATAACGTCGTACAACAGACGCCCAAGACAACAAAAATTAAATGACTCAAGGTGAGATGCTATAGGACGCTTAACTTCTGATCTTTCACTAGTTTCTGATTGGGGCAGAGCAGACCTTGTTTTTTTCAATGCCTCAAAATCTCAATTTCTACAACTATCTACTCGACATAACCTTCCAGATAACTATCCCCTATTCTTCAATGACACTCAACTTCCTATCTCCTCCACATTAAACACACTCGGTCTATCCTTTACTAAAAATCTGAACTGGCAATTTCATATCTCTACTCTTGCTAAATCAGCTTCCAAGAAGTTAAGTGTCCTATGGCGTCTGCGTCCATTTTTCTCTCCCTCTCAACTGCTTGCTCTGTACAGGGGTCTTATCCGCCTATGTATAGAGTATGGCTCTCATGTCTTGGGGAACTCAACTCATACAGTTCTTTTAAACAGGGTGGAGTCTAAAGCTTTTCGCCTGATCAACTCTCCTCCTCTAACTGACTGTCCTGACTCTTTAAGTCACCGCCGCAATGTTGCATCTTTATCTATCTTCTACCGCTATTTTCATGCTAACTGCTCTTCTGGAAATGCTAACTGCATGCTTCCTCCCCTCGCACGGCCTCTCTGCACAAGACTTTCTACTTCTTGTCATCCTTATTCTGTCGATCTATCTAATACAAGAGTTAATCAGTATCTTCACTTTTTCATCCCTTACACTGGTAAACTCTGGAACTCTCTTCCTTTGTCTGTTTTTCCACCTGCCTATGATTTAAACTCTTTCAAAAGAGGAGTGTCAAGACACCTCTCACATTAAATTAGTCTTCTCCCCCCCATGTCCATATTTCTCCTTCTATCCTCTTTACAGGATCTGGCGACAAGCGGGAATTTTTTTTATACTAAATATATTTTTTCCTTAGCCAGTACACTTTTAATGTAAATAAAAAATAAAATAAAAAACTTTCAGGAGGTAAACAGGAAAGGGGATGAAATACAAACTTATAGACTAACACATAAAACGCAAACATGGCTTGGGCGTCTACGATTGGCTGCCAGTAGAGGGCCAATCGAAAACTCCCTCCTACCAAGCAATCAGAACTACTACATGAATCTGGGTGGTACATGCACAGACGTAAGTACAAACACAGGATTCAGGACGTCTTCACGTATCTGGACACACACACACACACATGAACGAGTAAACACTGAACTATGACGAACCTACATTCCACAACTATTTACATGTTCATAACAATATATATATATATATATATATATATATATATATATATATATATATATATATATATATATATATATATAAATATATATAAATAAATAAATATATATATATATATATATATATATATATATATATATATATATATATACATTATATATATATATATATATATATATATATATATATATATATACATTATATATATATATATATATATATATATATGTATATATACATATATATATATATATATATATATATATATATATATACATATATATATATATATATATATATATATATATATAT
>JAXIVD010003258.1:0-2500 GCA_036785275.1 Cancer borealis
GTACCTTGATTACTAGGTTTCTACTCTTATCTTTCATGTTTCCTCTCCTCATCTACTTTTTTTGATTACTCTGTGGTTCCTCCTCCTCCTCCTCCTCCTCCTCCTCCTCCTCCTCCTCCTCCTCCTCCTCCTCCTATTCTGTTGTATTCGTTATCATCCTTGTCTCTTCTGTTATTCTCTCTTTCGTTTCTGTTATTTTATTATATCTGACCTAAATATGTTCTATCTATCCATATATATAATATATATATATATATATATATATATATATATATTATATATTATATAGTATATATATATTATATATATATATATTTTTTTTTTTTTTTTTTATTTTTATTGTAGGTTTTCTTGTTGATTGATTACTACCTTTGTTTTCATTCGTTTTCTTCCCCTTCACTCTTTATTTTTCGTTCATGTTTTGCTCAATGTTTCATCTTTTGCTTCTCTCCTATTCTTCCACCCTTACAACACTGATCCCTCCTGTCCTTGCCTGTTTACTCATACTTCCTGATCTTGTGTTATTCCTTCCTTTTCCTTCCCTTCTCGTCCTTTGTTACCTGGCCACGGATTCTCTCCACAATCCTACCTTCCCTCCTCCTCCTATAACAACGTTTCCTTCACACCTTTCTTTCTGTTCCAATTTAATCCGTTCCTTCCGCCCTTCCCTTGCTCGCTCGTTCCCAATCTCATCGTCCAGGGGGAAGGGGAAGGGGGCCGTGACGTGTGGGAAAGTTCATGGTATACAGACTCAATCGCCCCTCGTCGTAACTTGTTTTCTCGGGAAACCTTTTTGAAGTGGAAGATCGATCCAATAGCACTAGGCACTGTTGGTAATATTTTGTCGTCTGCCCCGTCGACCTCCTTGCTCCTTTCTTCCTTCCTCCTCTGCCTCACTCGCTTTCTTATTCCGGGAATATTTCGGTAATTTTTTTATATACATTTTTTTTTTATATCTAATTTACGTGATTATTTTTTTCTTTTCTTTCAGTTAGCGTGCTTGTATGCAATTATCAGACGTGTTTAGGTCATTTCGCATGTGTTGTAGACGTATGATGAAATACTAACTTTCCTTGCATTGTAAGTAATTCTACAGTGGGTAATTCTTCCTGGTTTAGGAGTTGGAATGCAGCAGATTTATTATTGCCTTTGATGCATGAGGTATTATCGTGTGCTCGCATGGAGGTGGATATTCCGTGTTTCTCTGTGTTAAGTAACGGGAGGTGATTCGTTTGCTGCCAATACACCAACCATCGTTTTCTTGGTGTTGGTGATGGTGTGCTGCTGTCTTGGCTGTCACCTTCCCATTGCAGGCACGAGTGTGTTTCTCATGAAACACCTAAGATTTATTCTCCTCCTTCATGGTAGCAAGTTTACATGGTGGTAGTGACTTTTCCTCTCCCAGGCAGGTAAACACACACACACACACAGCACACACACACACACACACATCACACACACACACACACACACACACACACACACCACACACACACACACACACACACACACACACTGCACACACACACACACACACACACACACCACATACACACACACACACACACACACACCATTACACGGTTATACACATATTGTTTCCTCTCCTCCCCCAACCTTTGGCATTCCTGGGAAGTCGTGTTATACATTGACTTGTGTGGTGTGTGTGTGTGTGTGTGTGTGTGTGTGTGTGTGTGTGTGTGTGTGCTTCTGTTTGAGAAGGCGCCAGTCACATCTTTCAATCATTATAGGCTGTTATTTTGTGTTTTTACTGGAGATCTGTTGTGGCCTGAGACACACACCACACACACACACACACACACACACACACACACACACACACGCTGAATCCAATACAGACCAAGGCTAGCCTATGCATCTCTTCCTCCTACACTACATTTCTCCTGACCTCAGACTACTTACCTGATGATGATGATGATGGTGATGGTGTGGGTGGTGGTGTTAAACAAATTGTTTTATTGAATGGCAGTGTTTTCTCTCTTTTCTTCCTCCTCCTGCCTGAGAGACGAAATTATAATGCATTGACCTGACCTTACACGACATGGTGAGGGGGCAGGCAAAAACTGGATTGATGTATGTGTGTGTGTGTGTGTGTGTGTGTGTGTGTGTATATATATATACGCCTAGTTTATTTACTTTATTTTACTCTAATGTCTATCCCGGGGTGGTGCGGTGTGGAGGGTGGAAGGAAGATTTAAGTATAGATCTTTTGTTTGAGTTGAATTTCCTTAATTTTGTGTTTTTGTTGCTCCTATCATATAACATTATTTTCTCATTTACTGTTTTTCCTTGGCAGTTTCTTGAACGGTCACTATTTTGCTGACTCTGATTTCTTCCTTTGTACTTTTCATTGCTTATTCGAGATAATTTTCCTGAGAGTATATATTTATCACTCTTGTTTCTGTTCCCTCCTTTTGTCCCCCCCAATTCGTGACGTTCCTTGTAGTACATTGATTTTAGTTTATTTCCTACTAGAAGT
>JAXIVD010003258.1:7500-25736 GCA_036785275.1 Cancer borealis
GGTAGGGAGTGTCAGAGGTGACAGCATTATCGATGACATCAGAGACTTGCGTTAGTACGTTTGGTGGCAGAGCTGTAGCATTGGAGAACTTTGTAAGGCTTGTAGTGATGCGGGAAGCCTTGAAGCTGCAAGTCAAGATGGAGAACCACCTGGACAGGTCCTGGCCGTAGAATGGAGGTGCACGGAAGGCGATGTTAGCAGTTATGGTTGTGTCATCAGACAATGAATGGTGTTACATCAACATTTTTTGTGTGGTCACTGTATCATCTGTAATATATATGTATATAAACTACTCCCTTGACTCAATGTATTGCATGATCCTCATAAGTACCTGTGTTCCAGCTGTATGTGTCCTGGGTTGACCCGGCCACCTACGAGGATGTAACCAAACCTCGCTATGGCTCTGTCTACCCATGGCCCATCAACCTCTTCCTCACCCGGCAGAAACGCAATCAGGTTGTCCGCCGCCTCAGGGTCCTGGGCTGGCAACAGAAAACCTTAGAGGAGGTAAAGCATTAATGTATTGCCATATTCCCCTGTGGTAAGGGGACCCAGCCTGGTTACAATAATATTGACACCATATTCCCTGTTGTAAAAGGTGACTTTAAAGGATGGAGTTAGGGGTCTGTTTGATGTTTTATCCTACTAGGAGATAAGGTCAAAAGTGGGAGGTAAACTTAAATTTGACCTGAAACTTATGTAGAAGCCTTATCTTGGCTAAGCCCCTTTAAGGGTGATATCAGCCAGGTGTATACACATATGGTGTCATTATGTATGTATGAGGCATTCATTATGTATGTATGCCTCGGCTTGGTAACAGCCTGGTATATAGATAGTTAAATATACGAAAACTAGAAATTAATAAACCTTTCAATTGACTCCAAAGACCAGAGGCGTACAGGTCCAGAACTTGTCCCTCAGTGGTAAATCAGCGGTGGCAATTCTTTCTTCCTCACGTTGGTGGAGATAAGGTGACAGTGACAGGAGATGAAGAATGGATGTCAGAGTCTTGAATCACAGAGTTGTTGGAGGACTTTGGTCGACTTGGGACCAGCTTACGATTCTTGAGGTAGCCTAGAAGGATGGAACAGTCAGAAGTGGAGAATGCAAAGTGTGCTCAGGGCAAAGCTCAACTGCTGTCTAACACAAGCAGAACAGGGAACTCACTTGCTCACTTTGTATGTAAAGGTCAAGCAGGTTGGTGAAGCCAGGTGAGTTAGTTTTGGAGTAGGTTGGTGAAGCTGGTCAGGCTGAGGTGAAGCATACAAGGGAGGAAGCAAATGAACTCAATAAGTAGTTCATCCTTTGAGTGATGGTAGTTGTTAGACAATATTGTGAATGGTGTTTCAATGAATCGTTAAAGACTTTACCTTTTTTTCAGGTTTACAATGAGGTGGAGCATTGTTGCAGTGCACTGTCTGAGCGCCTTGATAAGCAGGATTTCTTCTTTGGAAAGAGGTAAGAGTCCCAGGAATAAACTGAAAAAAAGAGCATTTAATATTTAAAAAATAATAAAATTGTGGAGCATTTAAAACTTTTTTACAACCATTAAATAGTTGTCCTTAAATTTAGTTTATAATCATGCTTGTAAGGAAGGAACTCAACAATAATATACTTTTCACATAATTCATGGCCAACTGTTTGCATATTCTTAGTGTGACTACTGAAGGCAATATTCAGAGTAATATTATATATATTCAAATCAATATTCAAACTAACTGAGTATGATGCAAAAAAATTTAAATACAAACTTCCTTTGCTGTTTGCCGGCATTATATTGTGCCAAGATCCATCCAAGTGCAGAACTGTTTCATATAACTTAGATCTTGTAGGAAAAATGGCATTTGAGAAACTATTTTCAAAGCATTCCGAAGTTCAATTTTCTTGTAATTATTACATGATAATCAACACTATCATGAACAGTATGTCAAGACAATACTGACCCAAAAGTTGGATCTGCTGTACTTCACATGACAAAAGGTGATGAGTGAGAGACTGAGTTTGTGTAACACAGTCACAGCTTCCTGGAGTAGTACATTAATGATGAAACTTGAGACAGGAGAAGCATATAATGTGATGGTGATGAGACTTGAGACAGGAGAAGCATGTAATGTGGAATGAACATGAGATGCAGGTGGTGTACCGTGAATAAAAGAGGAAGACACTTGAAGTAGAGTTGTTGTAGTGGCAGTGTCATAATCAGCAAATAGTATTATATTAACTTGACATTTGCAACAGTTGGTGTATTAAGATATGAAGTTCGAGAATATTTCATATTTCATCAGAAACTTGTCTGTGAAACACCAGGAAAGTGTTTTGTAAACATTTGTTCATTTTACTTTGCCCCAACAGACCCACTGAGCTTGATGCCTTAGTGTTTGGACATCTGTTCACTCTCCTCACAACGCCATTACCAGACAACCGACTGGCAACCATCGTACGTTCCTTCAGCAACTTGGTGAAGCTTTGCCAAGTGGTGGAGAGGGATTTCTTTGATAAATCTAATGGTGGCGGTAACAGCAGCGGTAATGGAGAGGGTGATTACGACAAGCTGGAAGACCTCAATCAACTCCCAATGTAGTCATCCATATACTTGTAAAGTCTATACAAGACTTTTCTTGCATTTCAAGTTCTCATAAAAGTAATTAAAACTTGTAGATCTTAATAGCCTCCAGTCCACATCACAAAGTCTAATTTGAAACTCTATTCATATAGAATACAGTAAAGTTTTGGGCTTTGCCCGTGGTATTGAGGCAGGGAGGGGTACACCCACATATTTATTTTAAGGGAAGGGCCATAGACATTTTAGGTTTATATTGAAAGTTCACTTTTGGTAAATTAATATGTAATATTATTCAAGAAATTTGGGGAGGCATGGTGAGGCATGCTTGTGCCTGGAAGGTTTGTAACTGTGATAACCAGCTGCTGAATGAAAGAAGAAAACCAGAGTACAATGGCATCATTCTTAACAGGGATTTACATTACTACAATCTGTTCATATTGAAGAAGGTCCTTTTCTAAGTGCATATCATGTCTAAGTGGTTACACTACTTCAACACAATTTTCAAATCTATCAGCCCTTCCTCCTATCCAAGCATTGGTAAGGGATGGCTTATCTGGCGAATTACTTGATCTTTAACTTCTGTTTGCTCATCTCGTATATGTGCTCGCTTGTGACCTAAAGTTTGAGAGTTTGATCCTGGCTCACGGCAGCTTCATGTTGACCCATGCAGAACTGTATGGTCTATAGTTACCTAGTTTGGGAGACTTATTTAATAAACTTATTAAAAGTTTCTAGGTGATAGAAAATATGTTTCGACTTCTAACACGTGTATCAACACTTCCTCACAAAACTTATTCTTGTCAGATTCCTAGTCTATAAAGTTTACCAAATGTGCTTTCAAAATACATTAGGTGCATCACTAGATAAAATAAAAAGATCAAATTAAAAATGAGCATAGGACTGAGCGCAAAGCTGAACAGTGAAAAGAGGGCAAAGCTTGAAAAATGTTAAGGGAGAACAAGAGCTTGAAAATTAATGAGATGAGGAACAGTTGAAAATTAAAGGCAAGGGTAAATATTGTGCAAGAGTAAAATATAACAAAATACTTACTGGTTGTGGAGTTATGTTGAAGCTTGGAAAGGTTTTCATTTAGTGAGTGAGGGGGTTAAGGCCATGTGATCCTTGTCATCTGATGCAGAATGTTGTCTTGTATACTAAGTAGATGCCTTGTCATTACTTCCGAACAGGTTTGGTTTGGTGGCAACTTTGCTGTGAAGCAAAGTTTCATTAATATCAATTGTATTTTTGTATAGTCACATCTGCATTTGCGCTTGTCCCTTAAACTTTTTTAGTTACACATTGTGGATGAACGTTAGTCATCAGACACTTCTGTACAGGATTCATTGATGTACATAGTGATATGTAAAGTTCCAGCAACAATTTTTGTAAATATATTACCAAGGAATGTTTATTTTTATTGAGAAACCAAAATGTGTTTATGTATGATGGTAATAAATAATTGTGTCATACTCAATAACATTATTTATCTATACACCAGGTTTTTATTCCCTTAAAGGTGGGTGGCCAAGACAAGGCACGCCAGGGTTCGTGGAAACATTACTCTCTCTTTACCCTCTGTGCCTTGTCTTTTTGTAGAAAGTATACAGAGAAGGGGCTTCCCAGACCCTCACTCCATCCATTTGTTGCCTTTTATGAACTGCAGGGATTAGTCATATAATTCTTGTAGCCGCACCACATGGCTAAAAGAAATCTGTAACAGACTATATTATTAAATGCAAGTGTTTTGTAACCAGTGGTCTCAGTAATTAACTTCCTTTGTGGCTATTTGGCAATACTCCATAACATTCTCACTATTAAACAAATACAAGACATTAAATCTATAAAGGTGTCTCCTTTTGTTAGTGTCAGTGGTCTTAATCAAACCAGTTATATGTAAGACCCCAAGTTATTTTTTTGTAAATACTTGTAATAGGATATGTCAGTACAAAACATGAAACAAAGCTGCCGCCAGAGAATTATGCTGTAAAACAGTCTTAAGAAGATTCTGGCCGTGGCCTAGTGGCTAGCAATCAGGTACACCAACAGAGTTCGAGTTTGAGTCCTGGTACCCACTAGCTCACTTTTCTTTGGTAATACTGCTGAGTGGCCTAAGATCACCTACATGTCATAACACTATCCTTGACAAGACTGCAAAGTTATATGCAAGAGGAGCTTCTGCAGGCAGCATGAGCCTCTTATTAAGAAACGAGGCATCACTTAAAAAATCTAACCTCCAATACTAACAGGTGGAGGCCCACCATCTAAGGCAGTGGTTCCCAAACTGGGGGTAATTTACTCCCTGGGGGTAATATAACAGTTTTTCGAGGGTAATGGAGGTGTGACAGAAAATAAAATATGCCTAGTGTTTTAACATAGCCATATACATCAATAGACAACATTTTGTGAAAGGGGTAGCACGCTTAATGTTGCATGTTTAATTGGGCAACAAGCTGAAAGAGTTTGGGAACCACTGATCTAAGGCCTTCATGAAGCCTACTGGCGTCACGGGTTAAGGATATAATCTACCTACATACCAAACTGTTATCCCCCTAAAGAGAGGTAGCTAAAACAAAGCACACATGCATATACACTCCTCTCACTTAGCCCCTCGGCCTTCACAGGAGAAGAGAAGTACACCTCACCCAAACACTGTACATCAGGTCAGTCATGTAATGGGGATCGTAACCACAACAGTGTCCTAGGGTTTACGCTTGCCACTATATTCAATTCATGCAACTATCCCTTCCTGCACCTGATATGATCCAAGGGTCGCACCAGTTGTGTGAGAACCTCCTCCAAGGGTCGTCAAGGCCGCGTCATTAATCATGCATTCACCACTGCTCTCCATTCACTTCTATCATACACAATCATCCTTCCTTGCTCCACAGATATTCATCTTTCATTCCACACTTTTCACGCCAGAATACCACATGAATAATGTAGAAAATGCATAGAAAATTGAGGATATATAAGTTGAAAGGTAATGCATTTTAATAATGATAAACTTAAAAAAAAAAAAACAAGAAATTTATGTTTATGAGTGAACTCTGATAACTAATGGTTTGTTAAGGTGTTATAGACTGACTGTTGCACCTTTCTTAAATGCCAGAAGAGGGACCTAAAACATTGTTGTATATGTACAGTTGATGTGCATTCTATCTGCCATTACATCAGCCAACTAGTGATAACGTTTGCATTGCTGGCAGATGATATCTCTTTTATTTAGTTTGTCTTTAATGTTGTACTTGAAGGACTTTAATATACTGATCTATCTAATGTTAGTCCTATGGTGGGCTGCAAGAGTACTAACTCCTTGTCATCAAGGCTTGGGAAGCCTTTCCTCTGTATTCTCTTCTATGAAAAGACAAGACACATAGATGCATACATTCGCATTCTTATAAAAGGCTTTGCCCCATTCAACAACCTCCCACCTACATCATACACCTTTATTACATCCTACATTGTTGTCTAATTAATCAAGTTATATTTGTGTGACTGACCTGACGTACAGTGTTTGGTTGGGGTGTACTTCTCTTCAACTATGGGAGCCTAAAGGCCAAGTGAGAAGAGTCTATATTTATGTGTGTATGGATATGTGTATGCATGCCTTGTCTTGGCTAACCCTTTTAGGGGGATAAAGTAAAGATAAAGTGGGGAAACATGCTGTAGCTGCGCGTAGTTGCCGGCATTCATCACATTGGCCTTTGAGCCTGTGGTGGAAATCAATTAGTTATGCCGGGACACAGGGCCACTGTGACATCCAACTTTCCACAGTTTACCTTCTCCTGGTTTTCCTAGGTACCCATTTATCTACCAACCTGTTTGGTAGGATGAACAACTGGGTGAGCTGTGTGCCGCCTGCCTTTGTCTGGGATCAAACTCGGGCTATTGGATTCATAGTCAGACATGCTAACCACTGCACCACTGAGATCCTTACATTCCCAACCTTTCCTAAGCTCTCCATTTTCTTCGCTAATCCTACTCTCTGATCTACACTATTTTAATAACTTTTTTTTCCATAGACCTTTCCAACTAAAGTTTAAAGTCTTATAACTCGGTAATTATCATTCATTTTAACTATCCTTCTCTTTATAGATTGGAATAATGATAGCCTTTGTCCAGTATTCTGTTACCAGTTCCCTCTTCCCATACTAACTCACATTTTATGTATCCATTCAATCACCACTTCTCTATACTTTAACAAATTTAACATATACTATTTACTTCTGGTACCTTCCCATCTTTCAAATTTCCTACTGCTTTCATTACTTCTTCCCTTTTGAGTTTCTCGTTCATGCATTCTCCCACCACCATCTACAATTCCCAGACATCACAATTAGCCTGTTCGCAGCTAGGGTCGTAGACACCTATCAGCGCTAGAATTTTTAATTTTCTCCGCTTCTCCGGGGCAAAGGGGTGACTTAGTTAATTTAGAAACCGATGTGCAGAAAAAATACGACATGAATTACTGCACATGTGCATTTAAAATTAAAAACATAACCTTAATGTTACTATTCTTACTTACTGGTGCATGATAAGGCTTTGTTAGTTGTATTATAAGATAAAGCTACAATTAGGTAATTATTATTTTTTCAGTAAGTATGAGCAGTAAAAATAAAAGGATGTTGATTTCGGCTTATACATTTTATCTGAGTGTGTTAAAAAATATTGGAAATCACTGTCACGTCCTATTTACGAAAGTGATTAGTGAAGAAGAAAAAAACAGCACCACTGCCAGACGTACGACGTAGTATAGTAAGCGCCGTTAGAAAGACTGGTATTTATCACTATGGGGAGATTTTACTTCTAATAAACCCTTGCCACAGCATTTGCAGCTGAAAATGCCATCAGGAGTTGCTCTGAGTAGCCTGCTAGTGTTTGTTGTGGTTTGCTGCCAGTAGCCGAGGATGTAGTTGTCGTACTGGAAAAAATTAAGTCTGCGACACAAAATTATATTTTCTATACATTACATGGATTTGCCTATTGTTTGGTACATTCAAATGAAAGTATGTATCGGTATATGCCCATTGAGATTAGTAGAAAATGACAAATTGCTTGCCTTGATACAAATATAAGCTGTCTTAAGAATATCATATGAAATTATGAATAGCGGCTTAAACGATGTCATATGCCGTCGGACATCATGAGCTTAATAGACTTAAATTTCATACTCATTAATGTGCAACAATACACCTGTGTAAGCTTGTAAAACTTGCCCCAAAGAGTATTTATTTTCCGGCAAAAATTACAAAATCTGGCGCTGTCTGGTATCAAAATGCTCACTGCGAACAGGCTAATTGCCTCACCTTCCCTCTTTACGTTGTGGAGGCAGTACGGAAGTGATGAGCTTGGTAACCTGAGTAGCTGGCTATATTTCAAGCGGCCGAACATTACCCACACGCTGCCATTGATCCCGTCTCCATCTGTGAGTGTATTGGGGAGTTTTGGGGATCAGGATGAGCCTCCACCCCACTATGGGCCAGAACCGACCATTCAAGCCTACAAGAATAAGACTACAGATGATATATGCCTTGAAAATAGATAAACAAATAAAATTATATATATATATATATATATATATATATATATATATATATATATATATATATATATATATATATACACACACATACACACACAAATGAAGAAATAGATAAGTAAATTTTCTAAATATTCAATCTATCTTTCCTTCACAGTCTCTTTCTCTCTTAGTATCAATGAAACTTAATCTTTGACAAAACGTAACAGTTGTTAATGTTAAAATAAAGATAATGGTACATACATTATTAACGATTTCATAAAATTTTCGACACAAACAAACATATCTACT
This sequence comes from Cancer borealis, assembly GCA_036785275.1. Taxonomy (NCBI): domain Eukaryota; kingdom Metazoa; phylum Arthropoda; class Malacostraca; order Decapoda; family Cancridae; genus Cancer; species Cancer borealis. The sequence continues at coordinate 15,894 of JAXIVD010003258.1, forward strand.
TCAATTAAGTTAATTTACTTCAGTTTTATCAAAATTAATTATATGCAATGAAGATGTTTCAGTAATAAAATAATTCCTAAAAGAAACAATAAAAATATTTAATACAATAGATGAGTTGTGCAAAGGTTGATGCATACACTCCCCTCAATGGACAGTGTGAAGGTGTAGATAATGTGGAGAGGAAAGCAGTTACTCAGAGTGGAGAGTGTTACGGTAAGGGTAAGAAAAGCAATTACTGGAAGGAATAAAGACATTATATTTTGAGGCAAGTGCATCTGTGATTGTAGAGGGAAAGGGAAAGTTCAGTGAGAGGTTTCCTAAGGGAGTGCAAGTGAAGATAAGGATAGACATATTACCGTGGTGGTTTAATATTTTCATGCGTGTTGTGTGAGAGAAATGAAAGCTAAAGTGTAGGCTCAATGCTAAAGGTGAATGGAGTTGGTTGGATAGTGGTAGAATGTCAATCTGAGAATGACACTTATTAGCAGAGTGAAAGGGAAATTCAGTGGTGGATAAATTATAAAATGCATATGAAAAGGAAGCTTAAATGATTGTTGTTAAAAGGAAAGGTAAATTTATACTTTATGCCAATATTCCACATCTCTACCTCCCCCCCCCCCCAGCAAGCTTGGGGGAGCCTGGGAAATCGGGGGTTTTGGGGGGGGAGGCATATGGGAGTGATATATGGCCTTTGAAAAATCTAGGGGAATTTCCCTACATTTTGGGAAATTTCCCCAGATTTAACCTAAATTACCCTAACCAATCCTAACCGGGGGGGCTGCGCCCCCCCTGGACCCCCCCGCTGACACTGTTGTAACCTAGCCTAACCGGGGGGGGGGGGGGGCTGCGCCCCCCATGGACACCCCCCGCTGACACTTGTAACCTAACTTAACCTATTTATTGGTTGAATTGCAAATTTACCAAGTATAATTTCATAACTCACAATACCTTAACGAGAGCATGAAGTTCCTGTGGGGTCATCCTCTACTATTCCTCCAAGGAGCCATACAGTGGGGACACTGAACAGCTGCTGGTAGGACGCCGTGCTCCCTCAGAAAGTCGTACACCAAATCGTTTTTTGAATGAAATTTTGCGATTATTTGCCAATAATCCAATTCATAACCTTGACAAGTAACTTCAACGGTAGCCATGATACAACTGACCAGAAAAATGTGACCTGACCTGTGTTTGTAGCTGTGCCACGCCTACTATTACATATAGCAAGCTGTGATTGGCGCAGCTGGTGCTGGCAATTGGTGGTGGCACGTCATTGGACAGAGGAAATATAGACAATATAATAATCCTCTGTAGCAACAGCACCCAATCCCATGCTTGAAACCATAGCCCGTGCTAAAAACAATTGATAGTGTTTGTTTGTTTGTTTTGACCTAGAGATACAGTCCACCCACAGTCCAAAACTGTACCACATTCACGGACGTATTGCAGTGTTATTATTCATTTCCGACAGGTAGTGTAATCAGTGAAAATGTTGTAAATAGTAAGAACAACAAGCTGAGGGTAGCCATAACCTTCGACTGTTTAATGGTATAAAGTATAGTAATACCAAAGGAAAGTATTTTTTTTAAGGAAGAAAGTAAATGTGTGTGACTTTAGTATGCCTTGTGCAAATGGAGTGAAGTGTGTTGTATAGAGAGTGTTGCCCCTCTCACTAAGTTAAGCTGCCGTGAGCCAGGATCGAAGTCACACTCTCTAAGTCATGAGCTGACCACTGCACCAAAAAGCCATCCGGACCCCTAAGAAAAGATGGAAGTGTTAGTGAGCTTTTTAATACGTATAATAAAAATAAATAATAAAGAAACTATGGATGAAGTAGGCAAGCTGAAGAGCAAATGCAAAATACAAACTTGATAATCTTACAACAATCTCCCTAATGACTGACTAAGATGCAGCACTTGTAGCAAAGAATTACCGTAACTATGGAACACTAATCCTTGAGAAGACTATCAATTAAAGTAGGTGCCAATAGCCTTGAACTTAACTTTAAATAACACTATAATTTTGCAACATTAGTCGATTGAACAGTCACTGAGGAATTACTAATCACTCCTTTACTACCGCTTCCAACCCTCCCCTTCACACCATGACTTATTAGTAGGCTCCCCACCCTTCCACTACGTCATACTTCCACCACACCAATCAAGTTGAAAAACATTCCTTTGTCAAAGCTAAGTCTACTTTCAACCACACTCACATGAGGTTGGTATAGAGTCAACATAATATAACACGTATTTATCAACATTCAAAAATATAAAGATACTAATAGACACATCCCAGCTCACACGTCTCACCTCAACCACGGCTGGAGGACCACTGGCGTTCACTGGACACCATAGACGAGGTTTGGCTCGAGACTTCACTGTTTCAAAGCATCACATGATCATCAATGGTGCTTACCTCATAAAACAGATACTTACATGATTTGAGACTTTGCAGCAAAACGGTTACGGACTCATACTCCGGGATAGATTATATAGTTAACTTGTGTCATATCTAGTTCAATTATCTCATTTTATTTGCAATGGTTGGAGGGATATGTGAGTGAGGTAACTCCGACCACTGCCACCTCAACTACGATTAAACCATAAACTACTCACTCTTACCATCACCACTAGATGGCTCATTACCAATAACTACAGTACTAACAATCCACCACCACCACCATCACCATTACCATTACCACCACTGGTTCCTGATTCAACCTAGTCATTCAAAGCAACATTTAAACATGATATATTATAATTCATGTGTGATTATGAAAGTATGGGAAGTGATATGTTCTGAATGAAATACGATTATGAAACAACATTAGAAATAGATCTTTTGTTTTCTTATTTTCTTGAAACCCTTCTTGCATGTGCCAGTAAAGGTATATTTGGAAGAAAAAAAATTTAAAAAATCTTAGAGAAGTTTATTTTTTGAGGAAGTAAATAGAAGCAGAAACAAAGGGTTTTCTGTACTGCTGAACTGACTCACTCTAAGCAAAACACACTGTGAAGGATACAATAGTGACAGAAAGGGTTGGCACTACACAAGGTAAGGGAGCTGACAGAAGGAAATAAAGGTGGTATGAGTTAAAAAAGTTAATGGATGATAGGTATTTGATAGATAGTTTGATTTGAAAATAAGAAAGGAAAAAATGAACTAAAATGCTAAAATGAAGAAAGAATATGAAGATTTGAGACAAACATTGCAAGACAATGAAGTCAGAATGAAGAACAGTGAATGAGGCTCAGGACTCTAAACTGGTAGAATGAACTGGGAAAATGAGAAGAAAAAAGAAAATATTCAAAAATTATGATATATTATAAAAAAAAAGTGGAAATTGCAAGTTAAAAGAAACAAGACAAAATGCAGTATGGGGGTGAATGTGAATGAAAGGAGAGTGTATGTGTAAAAATACTGTATAGTATTTGTTATCTATTTTACTGTAGTGTTTAACTTTTACCATAATTGTACATTGTGTAAAGTTTAGGTTTGGAAATATTTCTTCTTAGGCTTGTAACTTATTTTGAATGTTTCTGAGAATTCAGTTTTTTGATATGTGTCACACGACTTGTCTGGGAGAAGGCCAGCAAAATTATTATATTACTAAACACACTTTATTCTCACCTCCAGGTTACCCCAGATGACAGGTTCTTTATTTCAGCTCACAGGCTCAACCTGGCGGTGACCTTCATCCTGTGTGTCCTGTGTTGGTGTCCCGGAGCTGCAAGATACGTACAATGCCACTTAAGAGCCAACTACCGTACCGCGGCCATCTGACTCCCATACCCGTGATGGGAAGCATCCTGAGTCTAACAATTGCTTAGTGTATTTACCTAGTTGCATGGCATTCCACCTCTATGTAGAAACTCATAAGAAATAAGTATCTCTCTCAATAAATCATGTTACTTTTCCTTTCTAAAATCCTTACCATTCAAAACACGAATGTTTTCAAACACACATAATGAAATTCAACTGTCAGTCTTCCTTACTATGTACTGTAAGTACAATATCACCACATTAACAGCTAATAGCTTTCTCCATTTATCAATACTGAAAATTGCTCCCATCATTCCTGTATTTGTATCATTAATCACTTCAATATCATATTTACTTATACTGAGCAAGCAAGTCTTCATACATACATCCTTGCATCATCAAGATTGGCTCTCCTGACCTCTACTTTATGGAATTTTAGAGAACATTAACAATACTTCATAGCATTTAATTATTTCATGAAAATAATTTGATTATATTTTGTTTATAAGATAGAAAAAATAAAAAAAACTTGACATTTGCAGTATAATATTGTAGGAAATTCAGCATCTAAATCTGGTCATATAAAAAGGTTGAAGGCTTTTTATGTTATCATTAAGGCAAATATTGATGAAGGGTGTCAGTGCATTTTGTTATAAAGAAAGTTCCCAACTTATGAACGTTTGGATTGCAAACTTTCAATGATACAAACAAAGTTGTCATGAAGTAGAAAATGTGTGTGTAAGGTTTAATTTGCAATCCTGTTTGGTGGTGGTAATGTAGCATAGGAGACCCTGACCTGTAAACAAAAGTAACCCAAACAGCGGTTAACAATATGTACTTGTGAGCACTGCCACAAATTAATTATTATATGTTATTTGACTTATTTCAATATCATGATACACATTGCACCACGTCTAGAGTAAAGTACAAGAGCAGTGGTGATGTAGATGCCATTGCTATGGAGACAAAAATGGAGATGATAAAGTGATTATAATGTTCACACATACGTATATTACATTACAATACTGTATGTTCAACTTACAAACTTACTCTTGCTAAATTAGCTTCCAAGAAGTTAGTTGTCCTATGATGTCTGCGTCCATTTTTTTCTCCCTCTCAGCTGCTTGCTCTGTACATGGGCCTTATCTGCTCATGTATGAGTATGCTTCTCATGTCTGGGGAGGTTCAACTCGTACAGTTTTACTAAACAGGATGGAGTCTAAAGCTTTTAGTCTTATCAACTTTCTTCCTCTAACTGACCTTCTTGATTCTTTAAGCCACCGATGCAATGTTGCATCTTTATCTATCTTCTATCACTATATTCATGTTGACTGCTCTTCTGAACTTGCTAACTACATGTGTCCATCCCTCCCGTTAACCAGTATCTACACTTTCATCCCTTACACTGGTAAATTCTGAAACTCTCTTCCTATGTCTGTTTTTCCATCTGCCTGTGACTTGCTCTTGGGTAACTTTACATTAGTGGAATCTATTTATGGTGATGGAATGACTACAAAGCTCGGCGGGATGTGGAAGTAACCGAGTGAGTGACAGGTATCATTTTATATTAGCTGCATAATTTGTTGAATTATTGCTTTTTTTCTTCTAACTTTAATTTTTGGAATGGATTGACTTCTTTTGCTTGGATGTCACACTATGTGAAGGAAGGGATGGTTAAAAAAAACCTGTACATTCTGTATATATTTAATTGATTTTATTTAACAACACTAAATTTTCAACCACTGACGTGGTTCAAGTTTGATCAGACTATAATTTTGTTTCTTGCTGTCTCTAGCAGTGATAGGCCTCAGTGTGAAGGATTGTAACAAGTTCTTTGATGTTCTAATATCCTTGCTGAGCTGAGATGGAAAAAAGCAGTAATCAAAGTTTGGAGGAAATACCAAAGTAAAGGATCTTTTCATGTGTTAAGGTCATCCCAAGTCCATATAATTCCTCAAAATTACAAAGCTTCAGTTTGGTTTTCATCAAAACATTGCCACTTAGCTAATGGCAAGTTGCATTTCCTGTTGCATAAAAATTAATTGAACTCATTGAATAATTGGATTTTCCTGGTGCTACAACAGCATAGGTAATGTTGCACAGAATGCGAAATCAATCCATTCAAATTCAAGTGTCCATCCATCCATGAGTTGTAATGCTGCACCACCCGCTCGGCAGCACGTGACAGTGACAATGCTGGTCATTGGAACTGCCTCGGATTTCTGTGAGCCACATAGCCAGACAGTACTACTGTTCATCCATAGTACTATGCACCGTGCAATTACATTGTGTTCTCTTGACGCATCCGTCTGTAGTACTCCAGCTGCTGCTTTAACATCCGGTTCTCTTCTCTGACTTTCCTCTGCATTTCCAGTAGCTCTTCTATACTCTTGCTGCTGTAGCATGAGGAAGGAGAAGGATAGGGTTGAGTCCTCTTTGCGACCATTACTCTCCTGGTAGCTATTATATTGGGTTTCACTTGGCCTTCACTTGATTGTGTTCCAGCTGGGACCACCACCGGCTCACTAGTACAGGAAACATTTCCTTGCACCGTCCTGTTACTGGTGACAGCCATAGATGTGGTGTGTATAGCCGGCCGTAGCCTCTTCATGTTCTGGCTTAACATGGGTTCTGCCCCAGAGTTCATTGGTCTTTTTGGTGAAGGAGCAGCAGCGATACCTGGGATATTAGTCATGACTTGACTAGAGGCAAGCTTATTTTGAGACAGGTTATTGGTGGATGATGGCACAGGCAATTTGGTTCTTTTCAGAATTGCTGGCAGGTAGGGCTTGATTAATACTGTGGCAGCTAGTGCTGAGACCCTACCAAGATCACAGCTTATAGCAGGAAGAGCAGCATCTTGGCTCCAGCCACTCCCAGGCACCCTCACAAGCGACCGGGGAATGTTTTTAATCTTGAAGTCAGCCACCATTATGGCGACAGAAAGTAGGTGGTCAGGGAGAGTAATGAACAATCACACGAGAACAGGACAAAAACGATTAGGGAAACCAACCGTAGAAGAAATTAGATAACTATTGGGTAATATTCCAGAGGAAGGATTTGAGACCCACAGGGGAACAGTCCCAGCAGAGGAAGAAACAAGGAGGATTAGAGAACCACCAGGGAACAACCCCAGCAGAGGAAGAGACAAGGAGGATTAGAGACCCACCGGGGAACAACCCCAGCAGAGGAAGAAACAAGGAGGATTAGAGACCCACCGGGGAATACCCCCAGCAGAGGAAGAAACAAGGAGGATTAGAGACCCACCGGGGAACAACCCCAGCAGAGGAAGAAACAAGGAGGATTAGAGACCCACCGGGGAACAACCCCAGCAGAGGAAGAAACAAGGAGGATTAGAGACCCACCGGGGAATACCCCCAGCAGAGGAAGAGACAAGGAGGATTAGAGACCCACCAGGGAACACCCCCAGCAGAGAAAAAGACAAGGAGGATTAGAGACCCACCAGGGAACACCCCCAGCAGAGGAAGAGACAAGGAGGATTAGAGACCCACCAGGAAACACCCCCAGCAGAAGAAGAGAGGAAGGATTAGAGACCCACCGGGGAACACCCCCAGCAGAGGAAGAGAGGAAGGATTAGAGACCCACCGGGGAACACCCCCAGCAGAGGAAGAGAGGAAGGATTAGAGACCCACCGGGGAACACCCCCAGCAGAGGAAGAGACAAGGAGGATTAGAGAACCACCAGGGAACACCCCCAGCAGAGGAAGAGAGGAAGGATTAGAGACCCACCAGGGAACACCCCCAGCAGAGGAAGAGAGGAAGGATTAGAGACCCACCGGGGAACACCCCCAGCAGAGGAAGAGAGGAAAGATTAGAGACCAACCAGGGAACACCCCCAGCAGAGGAAGAGAGGAATAGGAACACTAGGGAACACTTGTCTCCAGCCAATGTTTGTACAAGCACCAGGTACCACCACTAACAGCAGCAGCAGCAGAGGTTTCCTTGGAGTGCCACACAGGATCACACTAGCAGCTCGGTGTGTGGCGCCAACAGGTAACAACCTTGAGTGGGCGGTGTGCGCCTGTTTGGTGTTTTGTTTGTTTTATGGCGGGTGGAGGTGTTTTATGTTGCTCTTCCGATAAGACGAAGCAGTGGTGGGCCTGGTAAAGAAAATATAAATCAGTTTGCTTGCAGGGCAGGGTTAAGACATGCTGGGTAACACCATATATCACTTTCAACATATTACAGTAGTAAACAATTTATGCCTGATGCATCTCTAGGCAGCGGCGGTCCAAAGTCACTCGATCATTTACATTTGTAGCACAGGTTCACATAACAGTGGCTCACCCGAGGCAATTTCGATGGTAACACTAGCACAGGAAAGTTTCAGAAGCAACAGACAATGGATGAGGCGGCGGATACTAACAGAGCGTCTGACGGGTACACTGTCACTGGTACAACATTTCAGGCAGCGTATGATTTTATTTGCGATGTTTGGGTTGCCATAAGCATTGCCACATACTATCTTCCTTCACTTAAACCTCCTTGTTCACGCTAATATAAACTTGGTGTATAGTACTCGTCTATGTGCTGTCACTCAAGTCTTTGGTATATGTTGCATCCAACGCACATCGGAATGGTACACCACCTGTGAAGTATTTGACTACTGTGCTGATAGGAGCTATCTGGCATTTATATAATGGAGTCCAATACGTTTGGGGCCACGTATTCTGAGATGCGGAGCTCATACGTATTAGACAAATAATTATGTACGTGTTTATAATACGTATTGGAGTAAGGATGACATTTTGAAAGAAAACCGGAAAGAACACACATATAATACATATAATACATACAATATATGTAAATCAAGAGTAGTTTGTATTCTGGTTATATGGAGAATAATAATAATAATAATAATAATAATAATAATAATAATAATAATAATAATAATGATAATAATAATAATAATAGGTAATAATAATTTGCCTTACTTACACGTTGGTAGGCTGATAATGGTTGCATTCCTTTGTTCCCATATTATGATGAATGTGGATACAGCTGCGGTGACCTTTCTGACCGCGCTCATCTTTTGACCTGCACAAACTAGCTGTGAAAAGAAATGGAATGATTACATTTAGTTGTTTATACTCTATAGCATTACCAGTATCATAGTAATGAGTTAGAATTATTTTCATAATCAAAAGTAGTAATGGTATAGTGGGGAGAGGGAAGATAGAGGATCAAATAGTAAGGTCAAACACTTTAAACCATTTCTTATAAAAAAAAAGTTAATTCACGCACGCGAGTAGCTTTTGCATAAACATTTAACTAATTCATATTTTTTCCTGATAAGAACACCTGCCTTTAGAGGTCAGTGAAAGGAAGGTCTCTGTAGTTTTGACATTTTATTCCTGCTTAACTATAGTATAGTATTCTTTTCCTCTTAAGAAACTAACTAATGACCTGAGCCTAAGAATGCCATGGCTCTAGTGGGCTTCCTTAACAAGATTGATTGTGATACAGGCTTAAAAGGCGGCCACACTAATATCTTTTCCGTACATTTTTTCCTTCTACTTTCTGAAAATCGACAATTTCTTGAGCTCGCCCCGTCACACACAGCCGTTCGTCTCCACTGCTTTCATCATCACACACAATACCCTTAATGATAAGAACACTGCCTGCTATCTCCTTGCACAAGCTTCATCCTACAACGTAATTAATAAGTTTACCTGCTGAAATAGTTGTAAGTTGTGCGAAAATTTATCCAAGATAATATGTGACTGCATTTATATAAGGTGACCGTTTCAAACTTTCTTGAGTTATATATGTCATCTCTGTTTTCTCAGAGACAAGCGGTGGCTTCGTATACTCTCAATCACATATTCCTGAGAGACACGTACACCGAGGATGATTGATTAAGGTGCAGGAGTGACTTCAAAATGTATAGTACAATAGTTTAGTCATGAGAGAAAAAATAAAATAAGACCAAAGACATTAACGGAAATGAGTGTTTTAGACGCTAGTGTGACGGAAGCATCAATGACGTACATGCCTTCAATTATGAAAACGTACTATACAAAGAATTACACACCTCGTTATCCCTACAAAAACTTTGTAT
>JAXIVD010003258.1:25936-38436 GCA_036785275.1 Cancer borealis
TATATATATATATATATATATATATCCATCTATCTATTTATCTACCCATCTATCTATCTACCTCTAGAGTCTAGAGAAAGGAACAGATCGCAACTCGTATCGCTAAGTGTTGTTTAAATGTTTCCTATTTAAATACATAATATCACTCACTATCCAGATATTACTCTTATGTATTATACAGCCTTACACAAACACCTATGGTATATTCTGTAAGAATTAAGCGATTCATCTACTTTCTTATGTACAGACGTGTTTACTAAGACCTATATTTTGAAAATGTATACGTACTGTCCCATTGTATTTATCTTTTCAATCGTTACTTATGCGTTAGATACACTTAACATAACGCAACTTATTTGGACACGATCTAACACTAACCTGCCCCCTCCACCAGGTGCATTAATTACTGGGCGTGATCCTCATCCGCTACCTGAGGCCAATCACTCAACGCTGACTCTTCCCACAGATGCAACTGAGCGATACAGATCCGTGATCTGACCTAGTATTTATAAACAAATCCCAATCCTCTAAACTTTTCGGTCACCATCGCCCTTCAAATCATTACCCTTTATACGCAGTACGGCATTTAAAAAAAAAAAAAAAGTAATGAGTGTATTGATAGTTTTTCCTTTCATTTTTACATGGTTTGTTCTCAGATATGCAGGTTATGCGTCCTATGACGGAGGATGGAAGAAAATTTGAAGGACCAGGATGAAAAGCTCATAGTCGGTAAAAAAAAAAAAATTGCTGGAGTAAAATGTACCATTGAAACGTTGAAGTAATTTCTCGAGGGAAATATTAGATTGAAAGAAGCACAAGGTGAGGTCGATTTTAGTTATATACCTGGAGTCTCCACGCCCCTTACCGCGTCATACGATATGACAGCTGCTCCCAATTTAGATACAGGGTTTATGATCATGAAGAAAAGGAACAAACCTGTACGTCAGGTGATTCATCCCACTATCTGTTCTAACAGATTTCAGATTTCAGAAGATTAAATAATTCCTCCGAACTAGGTAACTATAGACCATATAGTTATGTTACTCAGGCAGGGATTCTCAACCGTTCCTCCTTCATTTACCCCCTCGCCTGATGTATTTCGTCATTTACTCACTTACTCACATACAAAAAATGCATTGTCATCATAAAGGCACAAAAAAATAAGATAATAATACACATTCAGTATATAAGTTCTGCACAGAATATAGTAATATACTATGATAAAGGAATAAAGCATATAGTCCATTCGTTTCACTAAAAAGAAATCAAACAGAAACACTTGAAGCATTATCACCGTGAACACTGCTGATTCATCGAGTCAACTGGCTTATTTAATCTAGAAGCTGTTATTAATGACAGCGCTACTCTCATATCGTCATCTATTGTCAGTCCCAAATTGAATACAGGAAAGCCAGATATAGCGTATTTCAGAATTATTATTCAATTATCAGGTACGACAATTATTTATCCCAGGATATATATTTTTTCTTTACCCCCAAGGAGGAAATTTACCCCAGGTTGAGAATCAATGTGCTAAGGATAACGAGAGGTTTAACCCTCTTACCACGTAAAGTTTCTGTGAGCCAAGATCGAACTCGCAACTTTTAGGTCATGAACCGAGCACATACCACAGTGCCAGCCGGCCACGGAGGAAGAGGATGAGCCTTATAGTTCATATCTAGTAAGTGAGTCCATGACCTGCCAGCAATTAAATGACTTCTGTGGATGTATGACGGTAAGAAACTCAGAAGACAATTGTTTTGTCTCCTAGGTGTGGGAGTTGATGACATCACAACCTTGTTTCAACAGGTGTTCGAAGAAGATAGTAATAATTCACTCTGTGATTCACGCAGGCACAAATGATATTACGAAGACAGGCTCCGAGGAGTTGTTGGATAAGTATCGCAGACTTATCCAACAATATATGACCAAATCCAGTAATATTCTAATTTCGGGTGTGCTTCCCAAGAGTGCAATCGACAGCCTTCAGACTAAACAATCGCTTGCAAACTCTTTGTGCAGTTAGTGGACAAGAGGAACGATTTTTTATGATTAGCCTGGCTTACATCTGTAGACCGTTGGGTTTTCAAGGAACGATAGATTGCTGAGCGAGGTTAATGACAGTGTAACTGGAAATGTGAATGGCACTCAGTCATAGTAAGCTATTGCCTAGTGACCCGAGCCTGCTCAAGTGCAAACATAAAGAGTAAACTCTAATAGAAGAAACACTCATCCAGGCCAGCACTTCTGCATATTCGTAGTAATTCGTTGACTTGTTAAGTATATGCTACGTAGTGAAAGAGGCAAGACTTAGTTGGTTGGTTGGGGCATATGGAGAAGAAGAATGCAAAGTACGTCGGGAAAAGGATGCTGAGGTGTTAAGGCCAAAAAGGACGCTAATGGATGCAGTGAGTGAGGGCGATTGGTGTGGCAGAGTAAGATACATAGTGAGGTGAAGACATTCTATAATATATAAGTACGTTCTATAGGTATAATAAACTATGTATACCTATCATAACCTAAATTTTATGTACACATACCACTACACAGTTGATCTGCTATAGTAACCAATAGCGAGAGTGGCTGAAAGATCATCCAAACGCGATTAGTATAGTTCCCCTCTAAACTATTTTCTCCGAGGCTTAGTGCAAGCCAAACGTATTCCGAGACTGTACATACAGCTGTCATATCACTAATTTAGAATGAAAGAGAACGTTAGGGAACCATATGTGCGTGTGAATATATTCTATAATACCCTCAATAATGTAATGAAGCCACAGTTTCTTCATTTACAGTATTATATAATTGCTACTAAGATAATTACCTTAAAGTGAAGTTTGTACTTGATGTTTGTTTTGGTTCTCATGCCGGTGTGGCACTCTACAGACTACATCAATTCAAGAACCCGGAGGAGCAAGGAAAAGAAATAGACGCGGCTAATGTGAAGCAGACAAGAAAGTAGAGGTCACATCACGATAAAGATGGCTCTGTGCCGTGTGTTGGGTAGAAGATGGGCCACGCCAGGCTGGGTCCGGCCCTTCTGTCAAACTGTAGAGGTTGGCATCGACGAGGCCCCTGTGGAAGAAGATCTAATCGAACAGAAAAGGAATAAATCTAGACTTACGGAATATCACTTCAACAAATTTCATCGCCAGGTATGGATAACTCGAGCGTCGACTGTAATTTAACCTTCAGAACATTTCGACAACTTCTGCAAAGCATAGGTGTTGTTATTGGAGGATGGGGGTAATTTTTTTTGGTTAGTCAGAAATTTTGGGTGGCGGTTAATCTACCAACCCATCCCAGCCCCCTTTTTAAATTTGCTTCCACCATCTCCAGCATATCCAAAAGTCCCGGTTTAGTATATGGAGTCCGTTGAATCGAGAGTTGATTGTACACTATCTGTATGTAAAAGTCCCAACACAAGTTGTCTTGCGAATGAAACTGCTAAAACTCCTTCAACAGATTTCCAATTTAATGGATTCCATATACTACCAGACGGACAGACAGGATCATGCAACATTCTCTTATGACTTTATTAATGATTTTCAACAGGTGATGTGATGGTTAGAAATACTCTACAGAGTTAGATCTACAACTTGGAAATGGTTACAATTATGTGATGTTTTGTCCAAAACTGCAATAAAAAAACTTTTTTCCCCACTCAAGACCATGCTTATTTTGAGTCAGTATTGTATCAATTGCATAAAAGCTAAATTCCTCTCAGGTCACGAAACTCTCAGAAGATGAAGAAGTGGTGGAGTCCCTTTTAATTCAAAGAAGACTTTATGGACAACACGGTGCTTCCAGTGGTATCAGTGTGGCCAAGCTGTGGCCCAGCAAGGAGGAACTGGAGCTAGAAAAGGAGAGGGAGACGATAGCCAGACCACATTCTGTTCAAGAAATGATCAGTATGGCCAAGAAAGCTAAGGAGGATGAGGCCCGAGCAACACAGGAGAGGTGAGCAGTTACCTGGTGTGTCCTCTTATCTGGGCCATTATTGTGTCATACTTTCAAAAGCTGCTATAGCTTATTCTTTCACTGTGATGTGTTTCTAATGGGCATATCTCTATGAGGAATGTTTTTATGTGCTTGCCATGCTCTCTCTCTCTCTCTCTCTCTCTCTCTCTCTCTCTCTCTCTCTCTCTCTCTCTCTCTCTCTCTCTCTCTCTCTCTCTCTTCCTTTATTTCTGCAACTTCTAAAGCTTACTAGAAACTCTCCTTAACAGGATGTGTCAAAATCTTACCATCCAACTCACTTTGTGACTTTTAATACCAAAGCAAAACTATCTCCAACAAATTCCATGTACCACTTTTCCCTATCCTTTCATCTTACAACTGGCCTTCTCAATTTCACTCATATACGCTTTCTTTTCAAACTCTCTATTCTTCTTTCTCAAAATATGAACAAACTACCTCAAAGTATTTCTTTTCATTCATTCCACTACACTACACTTCACTCCATTTGCGCAAGGTTCCATGCCACTTCTTTCATACACGCTTTCATTGCACTCTTCCTCCCATCTTATCACACCACATGCTCCTCTCAGATAACTCATGCGGTTTCCTATTCCATGTCCAAGTCTCTGATCCATACGTCAGTGTTGACAGGAGAATACGGCTTCTTAACCCTCTTTACATTGTTTTCTGTCTCCTATGTGTTGAATTTTGGTTGAGCTAACTCTATTAATAACGAAAATTACTTCTAAACCGATTATTCCCCCCTAAATATTATAAAACCTGTACACACCCCTTACATCATTTCTAAGACTTTTATGTTTTACTTTGTTGCAGACAAGAACAACTGGTAAAAAAGGTGGCAAAGTTGGAAGGCTGGAAGAGAGAAGTGCGAGAGCGTGTATTGCAGCAGGAAAGGGAAGCACAGATAGCAAAGGTAATTCCATGTGATAGAATAATTACAAGTGATCTGTTCTGCATTTCATTATCTTATATTAATCATTGGTCATAAGTCATGGATCCTTAACACCGCATTCTACTAGTCACTTTACTTTAGTAATGTCGTCAATGACTTAACACATAATTTTTAGTCATAAACATGGTGTATGTATGCTGTTGGCAAAACATAGGACCAGCACCTTGGGGGCTTCGCACATGCCACATATCTGAATCCTACAGTTAGTTGGACATTCATATATGGTGGTATTTAATATTCCGAATTCATTTAGACCACCAATAATTATCAATAAGTATTTTTTGTATTTACAGTATTTAATATGGTTTCTTTTATTATTCTCTTCCTTCCATAAAATAACTTATGATTCATTGATTACTTTTGTACAATAACTAAAATCATGGAGCTAGTTCTTCTTTTCTCTGATTTAAGCTTAAGAAAGGAAACTAAGTAGCACATTTTACATAGAACTTATGAATTGAGAAGCTGTGAGATACCAAGGTTTTGTTGCACTACTATTATGTCACCAATGATCTTGTTTTCAATCACTATCTTATTTATCAGGAGAAAAAGGATCTGCTTATCGAGGAAGTGCGCAGTATCTTGGGCTTCCAAATTGACCCAAGAGATGATAGGTTTAAGGAGGCATTACTGCAAAAGGAACGTGAAGAGAAGAAGGCTAAAAAGGCAGCCAGGAAATTGATTCGTCAGCAACGCATGATGGACCGCCTGAGGTTGGAGGTAGATTCTCCCCCAACCCCAGTTGAAGACATCACAGGTAAGAGTGAGACCAAAGGGGGAGGAGGTAACATTTCCCCCGGATCACCCATTGTGTAAATCAAGACATCATTAACGCTGATTGAGGAAATGTACATAAAACATCATCAGTGTTTTCCAAGCTGGCAAGTTCCTCACTTACATCAGAAGATTCTTGACTTGATAAAAGTGAGCTAATCTTTGACAATTCGAATCATCATAGCTCAGACTTGTAAAAATTTGTGTGAATTTTATGTTAGTGTACCATATCAATGTGTTTTATAAAATAAATGCATATGAACATGTGTTGAAAAATGCATCCATTCTAATGAGATTTTTAAAATTCTCCTGTAAAAAACACATCTAGGAAATCTAGTGGGTATGCTAAAAGAAAAAAAACAGGATGGCAAAAATGATATGACATATAACAGCCAATCATGTTCATTGGTAAGCTTTTATGTATAAGCCCTAGACTTCCTGCTAGAAATACAAGGCTATCTTATGAATATTAAAGAGTCAACTGCACTATGTACAGAAGGGGGCCAGACTATATCGTCAAAACCATCTGTCAAGTGCCTTGGAGTTAACCTGAGCCAGTCATACCACCTTCAAACTTCACATCTCCAACACAACCAACAAGGCAAAACAAATGGCAGGATGGGTACTCAGGTCCTTCAAATCAAGGGACAAGCACCTTATGATTACTTTGTCGAAGGTCCTTGTACAACCTGTTTTAGACTACTGCAGCTTTGGTCATCCCATCAAGCTGGTGACATACAGCAGCTCAAGGCAGTGCAAAGGACCTTCACAAGAAAATTACTGGCATGGGTGATTACGACTATTAGGGCACCTAAACAAATTGGGACTCTACTCCCAACAAAGGAGGAGAGAGAGATACTGGACAACATATGTGTGGAAAATTTTAGAAAAGTTAGTACCGGATCCCACTCCCTCCTTACTACGTCCCAAAGTAAATCCTCGCACTGGGCGTACATGTGAGAGGCAGACCCTTGCAACTCAAGCACCACAAAGGATCAAGACTCTTCTTGCATCTAGCTTATCTCACAACGGCCCTGTCATCCTCAATGCCATCCCAAAGAAAATAAGGAACCTCACAGGCTGTTCAATAGATAAATTCAAGAGGGAACTGGATAACTTTCTACGGATGCTCCCAGACAAACCTCCAGTTCCTGGCTACACAGCAAACTGCACAGCAGCCTCAAACTCAGTGCCAGACCGGTTAAGGCTCAAATACCAAGACCTTCGGGATGGCAGTAGCAGGGGACCACCACAGCTATGAGGAACACCCTCTAAATTCCACTAAGTAAGATACTCTCATTTACAAACATCTCAATGCACGTCACTTTCTTGCTTTCTTGCAAGTGTTAGCAGGTCGACAACTACTAAATTGGGATATTATCCAATTTAGAACCAGCAAAAGTTCAGCGTTCTTATCTTTAAGAAAGATCTTTTATCTGTGTGGGTAATGTAATGCTATATGCTAGTGTACCGAGGGTCCGAGTTGGTATACGAACAGAAAACGAATATAAAAATAATGGACAACTTTAATGATGAATAAAGTAAATAAAGTACTCGCTATATCCGTGGTGGTGCTCTTACAAATGCTTATCCACCCTTAGCGACACAAACATAAACATATACCTTAACACAAATATTCCTATTCTATCCTACCTAACTATACGTGAGGGAACTGATGGAAAACGACCAAAATGCACTCACGCCACAAATATTGTTTGAGAGTCACTGGGTCCTTCTGGCCGTCGTCCTTGTTTGAGAGGCAACTCCACATGCAGCCTTCGTCAAACACCAACCAAAAGACAGTCTTTTGCTGGTCCTCTCGGCAGCTGTATCCGGGAGGACAATTTACTGTTAGATATTAATAACAATGTTTTGTCAAGTGTGGCAAGGCTTTTAGGAACACTGAAGGCTTACCTGTCTGGAGCGGGGTCACGGAACACTAGTGACTGACCTTCCGCCCAGACCGGTATATATATCCTCAGTTCCAGTGACGTCACGCGTTTTTCCCATCATCCTCTTTCGCTAGTAGTACCTACTCTAACCATAACAAGGTATCTTAACGAGCGTCGAGAATACGAGGATTTACCGGTGATTCCGCAAAGGAATCACCGTAATGATAAGTTGGCCCATTGTACTCGGTACACGGCTTTCCTCTTTAAAAAAAATAAATCCTCGTATTCTCACACTCGTAAGATCATGAGTTTATATATTATCAACATAAGTCGGGACCGGTCTTCTTCTTCTTCTTCTTCTTTCTTCTTGTCTCTATGCAAGACTTCCGAGTCAGACGTGACTCGACCTCCTGGTCGGAATAGGTGAAGCCAACTCCCACCAGTCCTGGCAAACTGAGCAGGGTGGTGATCCTCAGCGGGGCTTCACCAAGCCTTCGTCCGTGGGGGGGTAACATCCAGGTCCTTTCCCTGGGGCAGAGTCCAGAGCCCCCAGGATTGCGGTGATCACTGCTTCAGCTGCGGGACCAGTGTTTCAGCTCGGCATCTCCTTAGCTGCAAAAAAGTTTTAGAGGCAGTAACCTTTCCTCAGAACACTCAGGGGTCTATTAATCTCTCTCCTCAGCACTCCTCTACGTATCTTCTCACAGGCCTCCGTTGTCGGGCTGTGCGTGGCTCTTCCATATCATCCTCACCATCCTCGGAAGGCAACACGATCTCGCTCATGTCGATTATATACCTCTCCTCCCCTACAAAACGTTTTAATTTGTCTGGTGCCCGGAGGATTGTGTCGCCACTGAAAGTGTTTTCCAGCTCGTATGACACTCCTCCCTGCTTCACTTCCTTCACTTTATAGGGGCCAATCCACTTTATCCCTAGTTTGCGTTCGATGGAAGAGCTAATTTGTTCTTTCTTTACCCACACTAGATCACCCACACTTACTGTTTGTTCTTTTCTACCGAGATTAGCTCGCGCCAACCACTTCCGGCTGTTGTCACGGGATGTTTGCTTCACTACCTCCAGGGCGACACCAATGTCTATCTCATCGTCCACCTGTGGTAGAGTTATCCCTATAACTCTCGGAGCGTGGCGATTGAACATTAAGTAGTGTGGTTGTTCTCCTGTGGTCTCGTGTACCGCCGCGTTGAGTGTTTGTTGGCACTGGGTGATATAGTCGGGCCACTTAATTGGTTGACCCTTACTCAAGCACGCTAACACGGACTTAAGGGTTCTATGTAAACGTTCGGTGATGGAGTTTCCTTGAGGATGGTAGGGAGTGGAGTAAACTTGGTGAATTCCGTGGGCTTTACAGAAGTCCGCCAGGAGGTGAGAACGGAACTCGCAAGCATTATCAGCCAGGAGCGTTTTTGGCCTTCCATAGTCCCCCACGTATGATCTAATACCCCTAACTACCTCTTCAGCCTGCCTCGAACGTAATTTTAACAATTTTACAAACCTTGAAAAATGATCTACTATGGTTAATACATATCGATGACCTCCTCGAGCAGGAGTCATTTCAGTTATATCTACACTGATTCTATCCAAAGGCTGGTTTACAGGAGGCAATTCTCGCCACTGCCTTTGTAAAGTTGAGGCTGACTTAGTTTGCTGACAAGTTAGGCATTCTCTTACAAATTTCTTCACATCTGCCTTTAAATTTGGCCAATAAAAATATTCTTCCGCCTTTAATATTGATTTGAGTTGACCTAAATGTCCTGATTCTTTTTCATGAATAATAGTAAGGGCTTTCTTTTTCATCACCGTGGGCACCACCAACAAATAGAGCAAGGTGTTATCTCTTTTCTGTTTAGAATAATAAAGGACTCCATCTTCTACAATAAACTGATTTAAGATTACTGGAGGATATTTATGTCGTGGTACTTGTCCTCCTTCTAAATATGCTTTCATTTCTCGCCAACGGGGTTCATCTACTTGGGCTTGTATGAACTCATCTTTGGTCATCCCTAGGAACGTATCTTGCCCTACCATTCTAACTACCTTAACTGGACGGCTTAGTTGATCAGCCACCACGTTCTTAGATCCGGCTTTATATTCCATTTTATACTGAAACTCCCTCATCTCTAATATCCACCTATTCATCCTGGGCGATTTGGTTCTTTGCCTGAACACAGAAATGAGGGGTTGATGATCGGTGCGGATCAGGACGCGCACTCCCCACAAATAATGGTGAAAGTTCCGGCAGGCTAACACTACAGCTAACGCTTCCCTGTCGGTTGTGGAATATCTTATTTCGGCCGGTCTTAATTTCTTTGAAAAGAATCCTATCACTCGTGGTTCTTTCCCATCATATTGCATCAGCACTGCTCCTACATGAGTAGCACTAGCATCGGTTTCTAATATAAACTCCCGATTCATTACTGCTTTAGAAAGGATTGGGGCATGGGTGAGTTTACATTTTAAAGTCTCAAAAGCATTCTGACATTCACTGGTCCAGTCAAATATTTGGCCTTTTTTTGTAAGGTTGGTAAGAGGGGCCAGAATCTTTGAGAATTTTTCTATGTGCCTTAACACAAAAATTCCTATTCTATCCTACCTAACTATACGTGAGGGAACTGATGGAAAACGACCAAAATGCACTCACGCCACAAATATTGTTTGAGAGTCACTGGGTCCTTCTGGCCGTCGTCCTTGTTTGAGAGGCAACTCCACATGCAGCCTTCGTCAAACACCAACCGAAAGACAGTCTTTTGCTGGTCCTCTCGGCAGCTGTATCCGGGAGGACAATTTACTGTTAGATATTAATAACAATGTTTTGTCAAGTGTGGCAAGGCTTTTAGGAACACTGAAGGCTTACCTGTCTGGAGCGGGGTCACAGAACACTAGTGACTGACCTTCCGCCCAGACCGGTATATATATCCTCAGTTCCAGTGACGTCACGCGTTTTTCCCATCATCCTCTTTCGCTAGTAGTACCTACTCTAACCATAACAAGGTATCTTAACGAGCGTCGAGAATACGAGGATTTACCGGTGATTCCGCAAAGGAATCACCGTAATGATAGTTGGCCCGTTGTACTCGGTACACTAGCAAGACCTGGGCAGTGAAGGACATTGTTCGGAGGCTAAAGTGGACAGATGAAGATGATTTAATAGATGTGTAGTCCATCACTGAACAATATACGTGTGATCATAGATGTTGAACTGAGAGATATAATGGGAGTTGAATGTATAGTTTAGTGATGAGAAGAGGTAGATTGAGAGAATGCTGGAGTGATTAGGTAAAAAGATTTTGAGATCTCAATGTAATTGGTAGAGCTATTAAACCCAAGTGAATTTGGAACGAAGTGGTCAAGAAGGACCTCTGAGATGAAGGCTATACAGGAAGGTATAGGAGGACACAGTAGTAAAACCATTTGCATAGAATGTAACTGGTGATTCCCTAAATGTAAGTTCATATGATATGTAATATAAGAACATCTCAGGTACTAGAAAAATAAATTTATAAAAATAAAGCCCTGAACCAGGCTTCATCCACTGAAAGACCTTCCAGAGAGAACAAATTATCTGGTATATCACTGTCATGATCATCTTGAAAAGTATATCTACATTTACATAATGTTAGTCCTTGTCACTTGGTAACAACTCACCAAGCTGCGCAGTTACCTACAATTTTTGTTTGTATTCTATAGGTCCTTCCTCAGGACCTCACAACTATACCATCTTTTAATTACTTAGTTCAGAAAAAAAATTATATCAGTAAATTTACGCTCAAATAATGATAATGAGAATTGTGGTTTTCCACATCAGAAATAAATAGCAATTTCTCATCAATAGCCATCAAAATAAGAAATTTGATAGATCATAATTCATAGAACTTTTTATGAACTAAAAATTTATAAACTTTGAATTTTTTTATATCAATTTATATGAAACCATAATGGAAATGCACTTACTTTGTGAGTGATAATGTTTTGATGGTAAAAGGAGCAAAATGAGACTGCAACAAGATGAGCACATAGCCATGCGAAACATTCATATCCATCCTAGCTTTGGCCTTTGGTATAGCAGCTCTTTCTACCACAGCATCTGAGATAAGGTAAGCCAATTCATTTTTTTCTTGATTACCAATAAAAAGAAAGGACTATTAATGTCTTAATCAAGCCCTTTCAATATCCATGTCAACATTTGCATCATATTTTTTAACATCCAATAATCAATATAATGGTACATTAAAATACTAATAGTCTCTGAAACAAATACAGTATCTTTTTTTTTTTACGTCATGTATTCTAACACTTAAGTGCAACAATTTCAGTTGCCTCATTTACTTTTCAAGTTGTTTTTTTATGAGTTGCTCTGTTTTCAACTTATTTGTACCCATAATACATTAAATCCCACTATTATTTATTTATAAATATGTTACCTATCACTTCTTGAAACAATGAAATATTTAACAATACTGAATTCATTATAAGAATCTCTATTCAATTTCTTAACTCAGTTATGACTCCCTCGTGCATGCTTACACATTATATGATGCAACCACAAACGTATGCCTCTTGCATTAGCACATTATACTGAAAATTCCTTGTATTTCTCGAACCTTTTCACTTGTACCATAAAGATTTCAAAACGTTAACTAGTTTTACAACTGAGTCTACATGAAATTGACCTGTGTATGTTTACCTGGTTATATTTGTTTTCCTCTTGATTAGCTGCTGAGTGCGGATATTTTATTGTAATGGTTTGATGTTTCTGGTTGTTGGGTTCGATCGAGTGAGGACCGTTGATGCTTATTTTGCATGACTAGTGTGATGTACTACATTTGGCTCCTGGCATAGTTGTATTTCCACACCTGAAAGTAAAGCAATGGCATTCTTCATCT
>JAXIVD010003258.1:43436-45936 GCA_036785275.1 Cancer borealis
ACTACTACTAGTAGTAGTAGTAGTAGTAGTAGCAGTAATAATAATATAAGTAGTGGTAGTAATATAAGTAGTAGTAGTAGTAGTAGTAGTAATAGTAATAGCAGTAGTAGTAATATAAGTAGTAATAGCAGTAGTAGTAATATAAGTAGTAGTAATATAAGTAGTAGTTATAGTAGAAGTGGTAGTAGTAGTAGTAGGGATGGTAGCAATAGAAGTAGTAGTAGTAGTAGTAGTAGTAGTAGTAGTAGTAGTACCAGAAGTAGTAGTAGTAGTGATAATATAAGAAATAGTAGCAGTAGTAGTAATATAAATAGTAGTAGTAGTAGAAGTATACTCAATTCATATTACCGAGGCCAGTACATACATGTCCCTCCTACAAAGTGGATTGGGTGACGGTTGCTAGGGGCGCGCCGGAGGGTTTGTACTTTGTAGTTTATAGTAGTAAGAGAACAAAGTAATTTTGTTTTAATTCTTTCTTTCATTACTTTACTTTACAATACAGGATATATACACACTTGATATACATATATATATATTATATATATATATATATATATATATATATATATATATATATATATATATATATATATATATATATATATAAAGTAGTAGTAATTTACTGGGAGGAACTGCTGTGGTCGGCCACCACAGTGGTGCAGCGGTGGTCCACCATGGCTGTGAGGCATAGACCTCTAAACAAAAACCAAGTAACCAAGTTGTAGTAGCAATAGTAGTAGTAGTAGTAGTAGTAGTAGTAGTAGTAGTAGTAGTAGTAGTAGTAGTAGTAGTAGTAGTAGTAGTAGTAGTAGTGTGTAGTAGCAGAAGTAGTACATGTAGTGGTACATGGTGCTAGAAGTAACGGTAGTGTGTTATTGTAATCTTCCTATTTTTGTCTAACAGCAGTATATTAATAATAATAGTAATAATAATAATAATCATAACAATAATTATAATAATAATAATTATGATAGTTTAATTTGTCCCAAAGGCATAGACATCACAGACACTAAGGAATAATAGTTAAAAACATAAAAGATATAATGAAAAAAACTGGCATAAGAAGTGGTAGTGGTAAAAGTAGTGATAGTATAGTGGCAGCACTAGCAGAAACAGCAGCAGCAGCAGCAGTAGTAGTAGTAGTAGTAGTAGTAGTAGTAGTAGTAGTAGTAGTAGTAGTAGTAGTAGTAATAGTAATATTAGTTGTAGTAGTGGTAGTAGTAGTAGTAGTTTAGTATATTTTATAGTATATAATAGTAGTAGAAGTAGTAGTAGTAGTAGTAATAGTAGTAGTAGTAGTAGTAGTAGTAGTAGTAGTAGTAGTAGTAGTAGTAGTAGAAGCAGAAGTAGTAGTAGTAGTAGTAGTAGTAGTAGTAGTAGTAGTAGTAGTAGTAGTAGTACTCGTCTATTTCATAAATAAACATGGGGTGGAGGTATCTATAGTACTAGTAGTAGTAGTAATAATAGTAGTAGTAGTAGTAGCAGTAGAAGTAGTAGTAGTAGAAGTAAAAGTAGTACTAGTAGTAGTAGTAGAAATAATAATAGTAGTAGTAGTAGTAATAGCAGTAGTAGTTGTTGTTGTAATTGTGACTAACAGGAAGGAAGACAAGGTAATAAAGGCGATGACGTTGATTGTGATTGTAATGACAATGACAACGATAGTGATGACAAAACGAAGACGACGATGATGATGATGATGATGAAGTTGATGACAATGATGATGACGATGTTGATGACAACAGCGACAACAGCACGCAAAGGAAAGTGAACCAGTGAAAGTCTCGGGGTCACTGTACTGAGCACACGTATGTATACGTGCACGCACACACACACACACACACACACACACACACACACACACACACACACACACACACACACACACAGACAGCAGTCCATCTACACCAGCTGGAGTTTACATTCCGATACACGTGCGTGAAAAAGAATAAACATGAATTCTATAAAAAAATGAAAACACATTGTAGTGATATTCAAGTAACACCACAATTTAAGATATACTGATGTAGCAGCACATTGTAGCAATGACGCATATAGGTCCTTGGAAGAAGGGGTGAGGGGTACAGGTGAACCCTGGATTTTGTTTAGGTGGGCAAAGGGAGCATTTATCTACAGCTGAGAGGTTTATGGAATATTCTTTTTATTCAACATTCTTAGGGGCATTTTAAGGCCTCAAGAAGAATATGTTGCATACGTATCTTTATCGGCAGATATGTAGTCTACTGGAACAAAAGGAGGGGTCCATCCGAGTGCCTCCACCTCTACGTATGCCATTGCATTGAAGAAGTCAATACAAATTGACATCAGGTACTGCAGCAACGGTAATTGTATTAGTAGTAGAAAAAGTAGCAGTAATGGCAGCACATTTTGATGAACACCCCCTTTTTTTGGTTGTGACTAGAATCAGTAACTCTAAAGAAGCAATGTAAACAAAAAGTAACATATAATAATTATAAAGTATGTGCACGATTTGTTTCTTCAT
>JAXIVD010003259.1:15000-48032 GCA_036785275.1 Cancer borealis
TCCTGCTCTATAACAGAAAATAAATTGCGAGAATGTAATTTCTCACCAGCAAAAATATCGCACTCAATTTAATTGCAGAGGTCACCAACACTGGATTGAAATGGTGAGCATTGGCCTTTGAAAACTGCGTTCATAATCACAAACATAATTAAAGGGCTCTAGATAGCCCATGTGTCACCTTGATGGGAAATTGATAGGCAACCAACCAACAGGCAGTAAGGTAAATAGAGGTGCGTGTTATTTTTTTTACATATATTTTTTTATTTTTCCCGAAATAAAAATTTCCATTGCAGATTTATGTGTCTGGTCATAATTGTTCTCTGCTACTGGTACCATGTAACCCAGTACAACCAGCCGCATGGTCGTACTGTCGGCGACTAAATCGGCCCCACCACTGGAATACCAGTGAGGAGGGTGTGATTGACATCCAGATGGATTAAAATAAGACTATACAAAGGGCAGATGAACTCACCGTGATGAGTAAATGGCCATCCAATTCCAGCTATGGGTAAAATAGCGGGTTAGCAGGGAATTACTCCCTCAGAATCTCTATGTTTTTGCCCTTTGCTAGAAGTCAACTAAGCACCAGATGTACCTAGTTGGGATTGGACTTGCAACCCTTCCTCACAAACGCAATCCTCACTAAGAAAATTATCCCATTCGAGTTAACCTTAATTTGCTTCATCGTAAGCGTCACCAACACCGGAGTGCATTGCTGAGCCTCGACCCGGAAAAAACTTCTTTCATGATCATGGTGTTTCATGTGCTAGATAAGTATTTAAAAATAGCTAAAAGATTAAGAAATGTGTGTATAATGTACCTGCCGCCAAACTAACTCTGAAATTACCAACGAACACCATTGACAGGCTCTAGATAACCCAAGTGTCACCTACATGGGGAAAAAATACACAATCAACCAACTAGTCAACCAACAGGCAGCAAGATAAGTAAAAATACGTTTTATTATTTTAGATATAATGTTTTGTTTATCCCGCAATTTTTTTTTTCCTTTATTTGCATGTTTATGTCTCTGATCTGAATTGTTCTCTGTTTATGGTACCATGTAACCATGTACAACTAGTCGCATGGTTGGGCTGTCGGCGACTAAACCAGCTCTTCCACTAGAATACAAGAGAGGAGGGTGTGTTGGACATCAATGTTTTACTCATTTCAAAGAAGAAATAGTGACGTTGCATCTGCTAAAGAAATTTTCATTGTATGTTTCAAGGTAAGTGTATACAGTAGATGGACTCCAATCAAGATTAAGTTCTTCTCTGTGACAGAAGGCGAACATTTTGAAAAAATAAGAAATGTATTGTTTGAATATAGACTCTAATACAAAGTAAGTCCTTCTCTGCGGCAGAAGGTGAACACATTTATACACAATAAGAAATGTATGTTTTGTATATAACTTCCAATAGAGAGTAAGTCCTTATCAATGAGAGAAGGTGAACACATTCATACATAAAAAGAAATGAATTTTTTATTATATAAACTATACAGAGTAAGTCCTGCTCTATAACAGAAAATAAATTGCGCGAATGTAATTCCTGACTAGCAAAAATATCGCACTTGAGTTTATAGCAGAGGTCACCAACACTGGATTGAAATGGTGAGCATTGGCCTTGGAAAACTGCGTTCATGATCACGAACATAATTAAAAGGCTGTAGATAGCCCATGTGTCACCTTAATGGGGACATGATAGGCAACCAACCAACCAACCAACAGGCAGTAAGGTAAATAGAGGTGCGTATTATTTTTTTAACATATTTTTTTATTTTTCCCGAAATAAAAAATTCTATTGCAGATTGATGTGTCTGGTCAGAGTTGTTCTCTGCTACTGGTACCATGTAACCCAGTACAACCAGCCGCATGGTCGTACTGTCGGCGACTAAATCGGCCCCACCACTGGAATACCAGTGAGGAGGGTGTGATTGACATCCAGATAGATTAAAATAAGACTATACAAAGGCCAGATGAACTCACCGTGATGAGTAAATGGCCATCCAATTCCAGCTATGGGTAAAATAGCGGGTTAACAGGGAATTACTCCCTCAGAATCTATATGTTTTTGCCCTTTGCTAGAAGTCAACTAAGCACCAGATGTACCTAGTTGGGATTGGACTTGCAACCCTTCCTCGCAAACGCAATCCTCACTACGAAAAGTATCCCATTCAAGTTAACCTTATTTTGCTTCATCGTAAGCGTCACCAACACCGGAGTGCATTGCTGAGCCTCGACCCGGAAAAACTACTTTCATGATCATGGTGTTTCATGTGCTAGATAAGTATTTAAAAATAGCTAAAAGATTAAAAAATGTGTGTATAATGTACCTGCCGCCTAACTAACTCTGAAATTACCAACGAACACCATTGACAGGCTCTAGATAACCCAAGTATCATCTACATGGGGACAAAATACACAATCAACCATCTAATCAACCAACAGGCAGCAAGATAAGTAAAAATACGTTTTATTATTTTAGATATAATGTTTTGTTTATCCCGAAACATTTTTTTTCCTTCATTTGCATGTTTATGTCTCTGATCTGAATTGTTCTCTGTTTATGGTACCATGTAACCATGTACAACTAGTCGCATGGTCGGGCTGTCGGCGACTAAACCAGCTCTTCCACTAGAATACAAGAGAGGAGGGTGTGTTGGACATCAATGTTTTACTCATTTCAAAGAAGAAATATTGACGTTGCATATGCTAAAGAAATTTTCATTGTATGTTTCTAGGTAAGTGTATACAGTAGATGGACTCCAATCAAGATTAAGTTCTTCTCTGTGACAGAAGGTGAACATTTTGAAAAAATAAGAAATGTATTGTTTGAATATAGACTCCAATACAAAGTAAGTCCTTCTCTGCGACAGAAGGTGAACACATTTATACACAATAAGAAATGTATGTTTTGTATATAACTTCCAAAACAGAGTAAGTTCTTCTCAATGAGAGAAGGTGAACACATTCATACATAACAAGAAATGAATTTTTATTATATAAACTATACAGAGTAAGTCCTGCTCTATAAAAGAAAGTAAATTGCGAGAATGTAATTCCTCACTAACAAAAATATCGCAGTAGAGTTATTCGCAGAGGTCACCAACACTGGATTGAAATTGTGAGCATTGGCCTTGGAAAACTGCGTTCATAATCACGAACATAATTAAAGGGCTGTAGATAGCCCGTGTGTCACCTTGATGAGGACATGATAGGCAACCAACCAACAAACCAACAGGCAGTAAGGTCAATAGAGGTGCGTATTATTTTTTTTTTACATATTTTTTTTTTTTTCCCGAAATAAAAATTTCCATTGCAGATTGATGTGTCTGGTCTGAATTGTTCTCTGCTACTGGTACCATGTAACCCAGTACAACCAGCCGCATGGTCGTACTGTCGGCGACTAAATCGGCCCCACCACTGGAATACCAGTGAGGAGGGTGTGATTGACATCCAGATAGATTAAAATAAGACTATACAAAGGCCAGATGAACTCACCGTGATGAGTAAATGGCCATCCAATTCCAGCTATGGGTAAAATAGCGGGTTAGCAGGGAATTACTCCCTCAGAATCTCTATGTTTTTGCCCTTTGCTAGAAGTCAACTAAACATCAGATGTTCCTAGTTGGGATTGGACTTGCAAGCCTTCCTCGCAAACGCAATCCTCACTACGAAAAGTATCCCATTCGAGTTAACCTTATTTTGCTTCATCGTAAGCGTCACCAACACCGAAATGCATTGCTGAGCCTCGACCCGGAAAAACTACTTTCATGATCATGGTGTTTCATATGCTAGATAAGTATTTAAAAATAGCTAAAAGATTAAGAAATGTGTGTATAATGTACCTGCCGCCTAACTAACTCTGAAATTACCAACGAACACCATTGACAGGCTCTAGATAACCCAAGTATCATCTACATGGGGACAAAATACACAATTAACCATCTAATCAACCAACAGGCAGCAAGATAATTAAAAATACGTTTTATTATTTTAGATATAATGTTTTGTTTATCCCGAAAAATTTTTTTTCCTTCATTTGCATGTTTATGTCTCTGATCTGAATTGTTCTCTGTCTATGGTACCATGTAACCATGTACAACTAGTCGCATGGTCGGGCTGTCGGCGACTAAACCAGCTCTTCCACTAGAATACAAGAGAGGAGGGTGTGTTGGATATCAATATTTTACTCATTTCAAAAAAGAAATAGTGACGTTGCATCTGCTAAAGAAATTTTCATTGTATGTTTCAAGGTAAGTGTATACAGTAGATGGACTCCAATCAAGATTAAGTTCTCCTCTGTGACAGCAGGTGAATATTTTGAAAAAATAAGAAATGTATTGTTTGGATATAGACTCCAATATAAAGTAAGTCCTTCTCTGCGACAGAAGGTGAACACATTTATACACAATAAGAAATGTATGTTTTGTATATAACTTCCAATACAGAGTAAGTCCTTCTCAATGAAAGAAGGTGAACACATTCATACATAACAAGAAATGAATTTTTTTATTATATAAACTATACAGTGTAAGTCCTGCTCTATAATAGAAAATAAATTGCGAGAATGTAATTCCTGACTAGCAAAAATATCGCACTAGAGTTAATCGCAGAGGTCACCAACACTGGATTGAATTGGTGAGC
The DNA here is from genome assembly GCA_036785275.1 of Cancer borealis. Lineage (NCBI taxonomy): Eukaryota > Metazoa > Arthropoda > Malacostraca > Decapoda > Cancridae > Cancer > Cancer borealis. The sequence continues at coordinate 19,649 of JAXIVD010003259.1, forward strand.
ATTGGCCTTGGAAAACTGCGTTCATGATCACAAACATAATTAAAGAGCTGTAGATAGCCCATGTGTCACCTTGATGGGGACATGATAGGCAACCAACCAACCAACCAACAGGCAGTAAGGTAAATAGAGGTGCGTATTATTTTTTTAACATATTTTTTTATTTTTCCCGAAATAAAAATTTCCATTGCAGATTGATGTGTCTGGTCAGAGTTGTTCTCTGCTACTGGTTCCATGTAACCCAGTACAACCAGCCCCATGGTCGTACTGTCAGCGACTAAATCGGTCCCACCACTGGAATACCAGTGAGGAGGGTGTGATTGACATCCAGATAGATTAAAATAAGACTATACAAAGGCCAGATGAACTCACCGTGATGAGTAAATGGCCATCCAATTCCAGCTATGGGTAAAATAGCGGGTTAGCAGGGAATTACTCCCTCAGAATCTCTATGATTTTGCCCTTTGCTAGAAGTCAACTAAGCACCAGATGTACCTAGTTGGGATTGGACTTGCAACCCTTCCTCGCAAACGCGATCCTCACTATGAAAATTATCCCATTCGAGTTAACCTTATTTTGCTTCATCGTAAGCGTCACCAACACCGGAATGCATTGCTGAGCCTCGACCCGGAAAAACTACTTTCATGATCATGGTGTTTCATGAGCTAGATAAGTATTTAAAAATAGCTAAAAGATTATGAAATGTGTGTATAATGTACCTGCCGCCAAACTAACTCTGAAATTACCAACGAACACCATTGACAGGCTTTCGATAACCCTAATGTCACCTACATGGAGACAAAATACACAATCAACCAACTAGTCAACCAACAGACAGCAAGATAAGTAAAAATACGTTTTATTATTTTAGATATAATGTTTTGTTTATCCCGAAAAAATGTTTTTCCTTCATTTGCATGTTTATGTCTCTGATCTGAATTGTTCTCTGTTTATGGTACCATGTAACCATGTACAACTAGTCGCATGGTCGGGCTGTCGGCGACTAAACCAGCTCTTCCACTAGAATACAAGAGAGGAGGGTCTGTTGGACATCAATGTTTTACTCATTTCAAAGAAGAAATAGTGACGTTGCATCTGCTAAAAAAAAATTCATTTTATGTTTCAAGGTAAGTGTATACAGTAGATGGACTCCAATCAAGATTAAGTTCTTCTCTGTGACAGAAGGTGAACATTTAAAAAAAAATAAGAAATGTATTGTTTGAATATAGACTCCAATACAAAGTAAGTCCTTCTCTGCGACAGAAGGTGAACACATTTATACACAATAAGAAATGTATGTTTTGTATATAACTTCCAATACAGAGTAACTTCTTCTCAATGAGAGAAGGTGAACACATTCATACATAAAAAGAAATGAATTTTTATTATATAAACTATACAGAGTAAGTCCTGCTCTATAACAGAAAGTAAATTGCGAGAATGTAATTCCTCACTAGCAAAAATATCGCAGTAGAGTTATTCGCAGAGGTCACCAACACTGGATTGAAATGGTGAGCATTGGCCTTGGAAAACTGCGTTCATGATCACGAACATAATTAAAGGGCTGTAGATAGCCCATGTGTCACCTTGATCGGGACATGATAGGCAACCAACCAACAAACCAACAGGCAGTAAGGTCAATAGAGGTGCGTATTTTTTTTGTTTTACATATTTTTTTATTTTTCCCGAAATAAAAATTTCCATTGCAGATTGATGTGTCTGGTCAGAATTGTTCTCTGCTACTGGTACCATGTAACCCAGTACAACCAGCCGCATGGTCGTACTGTCGGCGACTAAATCGGCCCCACCACTGGAATACCAGTGAGGAGGGTGTGATTGACATCCAGATAGATTAAAATAAGACTATACAAAGGCCAGATCAACTCACCGTGATGAGTAAATGGCCATCCAATTCCAACTATGGGTAAAATAGCGGGTTAGCAGGGAATTACTCCCTCAGAATCTCTATGTTTTTGCCCTTTGCTAGGAGTCAACTAAGCACCAGATGTTCCTAGTTGGGATTGGACTTGCAACCCTTCCTCGCAAACGCAATCCTCACTACGAAAAGTATCCCATTCGAGTTAACCTTGTTTTGCTTCATCGTAAGCGTCACCAACACCGGAATGTATTGCTGAGCCTCAACCCGGAAAAACTACTTTCATGATCATGGTGTTTCATGTGCTAGATAAGTATTTAAAAATAACTAAAAGATTAAGAAATGTGTGTATAATGTACCTGCCGCCAAACTAACTCTGAAATTACCAACGAACACCATTGACAGGCTCTAGATAACCCAAGTGTCACCTACATGGGGATAAAATACACAATCAACCAACTAATCAACCAACAGGCAGCAAGATAAGTAAAAATAAGTTTTATTATTTTAGATATAATGTTTTGTTTATCCCGAAATTTTTTTTTTCCTTCATTTGCATGTTTATGTCTCTGATCTGAATTGTTCTCTGTTTATGGTACCATGTAACCATGTACAACTAGTCGCATGGTCGGGCTGTCGGCGACTAAACCAGCTCTTCCACTAGAATACAAGAGAAGAGGGTGTCTTGGACATCAATGTTTTACTCATTTCAAAGAGGAAATAGTGACGTTGCATCTGCTAAAGAAATTTTCATTGTATGTTTCAAGGTAAGTGTATACAGTAGATGGACTCCAATCAAGATTGAGTTCTTCTCTGTGACAGAAGGTGAACATTTTGAAAAAATAAGAAATGTATTGTTTGAATATAGACTCCAATACAAAGTAAGTCCTTCTCTGCGACAGAAGGTGAACACATTTATACACAAAAAGAAATGTATGTTTTGTATATAACTTCCAATACAGAGTAAGTCCTTCTGAATGAGAGAAGGTGAACACATTCATACATAACAAGAAATGAATTTTTTATTATATAAACTATACAGAGTAAGTCCTGCTCTATAACAGAAAATAAATTGCGAGAATGTAATTTCTCACTAGCAAAAATATCGCACTCAAGTTAATCGCAGAGGTCACCAACACTGGATTGAAATGGTGAGCATTGGCCTTTGAAAACTGCGTTCATAATCACAAACATAATTAAAGGGCTCTAGATAGCCCATGTGTCACCTTGATGGGGAATTGATAGGCAACCAACCAACAGGCAGTAAGGTAAATAGAGGTGCGTATTATTTTTTTTACATATATTTTTTTTATTTTTCCCGAAATAAAAATTTCCATTGCAGATTTATTTGTCTGGTCAGAATTTTTCTCTGCTACTGGCACCATGTAACCCAGTACAACCAGCCGCATGGTCGTACTGTCGGCGACTAAATCGGCCCCACCACTGGAATACCAGTGAGGAGGTTGTGATTGACATCCAGATGGATTAAAATAAGACTATACAAAGGGCAGATGAACTCAGGGTGATGAGTAAATGGGCATCCAATTCCAGCTATGGGTAAAATAGCGGGTTAGCAGGGAATTACTCCCTCAGAATCTCTATATTTTTGCCCTTTGCTAGAAGTCAACTAAGCACCATATGTACCTAGATGGGATTGGACTTGCAAGCCTTCCTCGCAAACGCAATCCTCACTACGAAAATTATCCCATTCGAGTTAACCTTATTTTGCTTCATTGTAAGCGTCACCAACACCGGAGTGCATTGCTGAGCCTCGACCCGGAAAAACTTTTTTCATGATCATAGTGTTTCATGTGCTAGTTAAGTATTTAAAAATAGCTAAAAGATTAAGAAATGTGTGTATAATGTACCTGCCGCCAAACTACCTCTGAAATTACTAACGAACACCATTGACAGGCTCTAGATAACCCAAATGTCACCTACATGGGGACAAAATACACAATCACCCAACTAGTCAACCAACAGGCAGACAAGATAAGTAAAAATACGTTTTATTATTTTAGATATAATGTTTTGTTTATCCCGAAAAAAATTTTTTCCTTCATTTGCATGTTTATGTTTCTGATCTGAATTGTTCTCTGTTTATGGTACCATGTAACCATGTATAACTAGTCGCATGGTCGGGCTGTCGGCGACTAAACCAGCTCTTCCACTAGAATACAAGAGAGGAGGGTGTGTTGGATATCAATGTTTTACTCATTTAGAAGAAGAAATAGTGACGTTGCATCTGCTAAAGAAATTTTCATTGTATGTTTCAAGGTAAGTGTATACAGTAGATGGACTCCAATCAAGAATAAGTTCTTCTCTGTGACAGAAGGTGAACATTTTGAAAAAATAAGAAATGTATTGTTTGAATATAGATTCCAATACAAGGTAAGTCCTTCTCTGCGACAGAAGGTGAACACATTTATACACAAAAAGAAATGTATGTTTTGTATATAACTTCCAATACAGAGTAAGTCCTTCTCAATGAGTGAAGGTGAACACATTCATACATAACAAGAAATGAATTTTTTATTATATAAACTATACAGAGTAAGTCCTGCTCTATAACAGAAAATAAATTGCGAGAATGTAATTCCTCACTAGCAAAAATATCGCACTCAAGTTAATAGCAGAGGTCACCAACACTGGATTGAAATGGTGAGCATTGGCCTTTGAAAACTGCGTTCATGATCACGAACATAATTAAAGAGCTGTAGATAGCCCATGTGTCATCTTGATGGGGAATAGATAGGCAACCAACCAACAGGCAGTAAGGTAAATAGAGGTGCGTATTATTTTTTTTACATATATTTTTTTATTTTTTCCCGAAATAAAAATTTCCATTGCAGATTTATGTGTCTGGTCAGAATTGTTCTCTGCTACTGGTACCATGTAACCCAGTACAACCAGCCGCATGGTCGTACTGTCGGCGACTAAATCGGCCCCACCACTGGAATACCAGTGAGGAGGGTGTGATTGACATCCAGATGGATTAAAATAAGACTATACAAAGGGCAGATGAACTCACGGTGATGAGTAAATGGTCATCCAATTCCAGCTATGGGTAAAATAGCGGGTTAGCAGGGAATTACTCTCTCAGAATATCTATGTTTTTGCCCTTTGCTAGAAGTCAACTAAGCACCAGATGTACCTAGTTGGGATTGGACTTGCAACCCTTCCTCGCAAACGCAATCCTCCACTACGAAAAGTATCCCATTCGAGTTAACCTTAATTTGCTTCATCGTAAGCGTCATCAACACCGGAGTGCATTGCTGAGCCTCAACCCGGGAAAACTATTTTCATGATCATGGTGTTTCATGTGCTAGATAAGTATTTAAAAATAGCTAAAAGATTAAGAAATGTGTGTAAATGTACCTGCCGCCAAACTAACTCTGAAATTACCAACGAACACCATTGACAGGCTCTAGATAACCCAAGTGTCACCTACATGGGGACAAAATACACAATCAAGCAACTAATTAACCAACAGGCAGACAGATAAGTAATAATACGTTTAATTATTTTAGATATAATGTTTTGTTTATCCCGAAAATTTTTTTTCCTTCATTTGCATGTTTATGTCTCTGATCTGAATTGTTCTCTGTTTATGGTACCATGTAACCATGTACAACTAGTCGCATGGTCGGGCTGTCGGAGACTGAAGCAGCTCTTCCACTAGAATACAAGAGAGGAGGGTCTGTTGGACATCAATGTTTTACTCATTTCAAAGAAGAAATAGTGACGTTGCATCTGCTAAAGAAATTTTCATTGTATGTTTCAAGGTAAGTGTATACAGTAGATGGACTCCAATCAAGATTAAGTTCTTCTCTGTGACAGAAGGTGAACATTTGGAAAAAATAAGAAATGTATTGTTTGAATATAGACTCCAATACAAAGTAAGTCCTTCTCTGCGACAGAAGGTGAACACATTTATACATAATATGAAATGTATGTTTTGTAATTAATTTCCAATACAGAGTAAGTCCTTGTCAATGAAAGAAGGTGAACACATTCATACATAACAAGAAATGAATTTTTTTTATTATATAAACTATACAGAGTAAGTCCTGCTCTATAACAGAAAATAAATTGCGAGAATGTAATTCCTGACTAGCAAAAATATCGCACTAGAGTTAATTGCAGAGGTCACTAACACTGGATTGAAATGGTGAGCATTGGCCTTGGAAAACTGCGTTCATGATCACAAACATAATTAAAGAGCTGTAGATAGCCCATGTGTCACCTTGATGGGGACATGATAGGCAACCAACCAACCAACCAACAGGCAGTAAGGTAAATAGAGGTGCGTATTATTTTTTTTAACATATTTTTTTATTTTTCCCGAAATAAAAATTTCCATTGCAGATTGATGTGTCTGGTCAGAATTGTTCTCTGCTACTGGTACCATGTAACCCAGTACAACCAGCCGCATGGTCGTACTGTCGGCGACTAAATCGACCCCACCACTGGAATACCAGTGAGGAGGGTGTGATTGACATCCAGATGGATTAAAATAAGACTATACAAAGGGCAGATGAACTCACGGTGATGAGTAAATGGCCATCCAATTCCAGCTATGGGTAAAATAGCGGGTTAGCAGGGAATTACTCCCTCAGAATCTCTATGTTTTTGCCCTTTGCTAGAAGTCAACTAAGCACCAGATGTACCTAGTTGGGATTGGACTTGCAACCCTTCCTCGCAAACGCAATCCTCCACTACGAAAAGTATCCCATTCGAGTTAACCTTATTTTGCTTCATCGTAAGTTTCACCAACACCGGAGTGCATTGCTGAGCCTCGACCCGGAAAGACTACTTTCATGATCATGGTGTTTCATGTGCTAGATAAGTATTTAAAAATAGCTAAAAGATTAAGAAATGTGTGTATAATGTACCTGCCGCCAAACTAACTCTGAAATTACCAACGAACACCATTGACAGGCTCTAGATAACCCAAGTGTCACCTACATGGGGACAAAATACACAATCAACCCACTAATCAACCAACAGGCAGCAAGATAAGTAAAAATACGTTTTATTATTTTAGATATAATGTTTTGTTTATCCCGAAAATGTTTCATTCCTTCATTTGCATGTTTATGTCTCTGATCTGAATTGTTCTCTGTTTATGGTACCATGTAACCATTTACAACTAGTCGCATGGTTGGGCTGTCGGCGACTAAACCAGCTCTTCCACTAGAATACAAGAGAGGAGGGTGTGTTGGACATCAATGTTTTACTCATTTCAAAGAAGAAATAGTGACGTTGCATCTGCTAAAGAAATGTTCATTGTATGTTTCAAGGTAAGTGTATACAGTAGATGGACTCCAATCAAGATTAAGTTCTTCTCTGTGACAGAAGGTGAACATTTTGAAAAAATAAGAAATGTATTGTTTGAATATAGACTCCAATACAAAGTAAGTCCTTCTCTGCGACAGAAGGTGAACACATTTATACACAATAAGAAATGTATGTTTTGTATATAGCTTCCAATACAGAGTAAGTCCTTCTCAATGAAAGAAGGTGAACACATACATAACAAGAAATGAATTTTTAAAATTATATAAACTATACAGAGTAAGTCCTGCTCTATAACAGAAAATAAATTGCGAGAATGTAATTCCTGACTAGCAAAAATATCGCACTAGAGTTAATCGCAGAGGTCACCAACACTGAATTGAAATGGTGAGCATTGGCCTTGGAAAACTGCGTTCATGATCACGAACATAATTAAAGAGCTGTAGATAGCCCATGTGTCACCTTGATGGGGACATGATAGGCAACCAACCAACCAACCAACAGGCAGTAAGGTAAATAGAGGTGCGTATTATTTTTTTAACATATTTTTTTTTTTTTCCCGAAATAAAAATTTCCATTGCAGATTGATGTGTCTGGTCAGAGTTGTTCTCTGCTACTGGTACCATGTAACCCAGTACAACCAGCCGCATGGTCGTACTGTCAGCGACTAAATCGGTCCCACCACTGGAATACCAGTGAGGAGGGTGTGATTGACATCCAGATAGATTAAATTAAGACTATACAAAGGCCAGATGAACTCACCGTGATGAGTAAATGGCCATCGAATTCCAGCTATGGGTAAAATAGCGGGTTAGCAGGGAATTACTCCCTCAGAATCTCTATGTTTTTGCCCTTTGCTAGAAGTCAATTAAGCACCAGATGTACCTAGTTGGGATTGGACTTGCAACCCTTCCTCGCAAACGCAATCCTCCACTACGAAAAGTATCCCATTCGAGTTAACCTTATTTTGCTTCATCGTAAGCTTCACCAACACCGGAGTGCATTGCTGAGCCTCGACCCGGAAAAACTACTTTCATGATCATGGTGTTTCATGTGCTAGATAAGTATTTAAAAATAGCTAAAAGATTAAGAAATGTGTGTATAATGTACCTGCCGCCTAACTAACTCTGAAACTACCAACGAACACCATTGACAGGCTCTAGATAACCCAAGTTTCACTTACATGGGACAAAATACACAATCAACCAACTAGTCAACCAACAGACAGCAAGATAAGTAAAAATACGTTTTATTATTTTAGATATAATGTTTTGTTTATCCCGAAAAAAAATTTTTCCTTCATTTGCATGCTTAAGTCTCTGATCTGAATATTTCTCTGTTTATGGTACCATGTAACCATGTACAACTAGTCGCATGGTCGGGCTGTCGGCGACTAAACCAGCTCTTCCACTAGAATACAAGAGAGGAGGGTCTGTTGGACATCAATGTTTTACTCATTTCAAAGAAGAAATAGTGACGTTGCATCTGCTAAAAAAAATTTCATTGTATGTTTCAAGGTAAGTGTATACAGTAGATGGACTCCAATCAAGATTAAGTTCTTCTCTGTGACAGAAGGTGAACATTTTGAAAAAAATAAAAAATGTATTGTTTGAATATAGACTCAAATACAAAGTACGTCCTTCTCTGCGACAGAAGGTGAACACATTTATACACAATAAGAAATGGATGTTTTGTATATAACTTCCAATACAGAGTAAGTCCTTCTCAATGAAAGAAGGTGAACACATTCATACATAACAAGAAATGAATTTTTTATTATATAAACTATACAGAGTAAGTCCTGCTCTATAACAGAAAATAAATTGCGAGAATGTAATTCCTCACTAGCAAAAATATCGCACTCAAGTTAATCGCAGAGGTCACCAACACTGGATTGAAATGGTGAGCATTGGCCTTTGAAAACTGCGTTCATAATCACAAACATAATTAAAGGGCTCTAGATAGCCCATGTGTCACCTTGATGGGGAGTTGATAGGCAACCAACCAACAGGCAGTAAGGTAAATAGAGGTGCGTATTATTTTTTTTACATATATATATTTTTTTTTTCCCGAAATAAAAATTTCCATTGCAGATTTATGTGTCTGGTCAGAATTGTTCTCTGCTACTGGTACCATGTAACCCAGTACAACCAGCCGCATGGTCGTACTGTCGGCGACTAAATCGACCCCACCACTGGAATACCAGTGAGGAGGGTGTGATTGACATCCAGATGGATTAAAATAAGACTATACAAAGGGCAGATGAACTCACGGTGATGAGTAAATGGCCATCCAATTCCAGCTATGGGTAAAATAGCGGGTTAGCAGGGAATTACTCCCTCAGAATCTCTATGTTTTTGCCCTTTGCTAGAAGTCAACTAAGCACCAGATGTACCTAGTTGGGATTGGACTTGCAACCCTTCCTCGCAAACGCAATCCTCCACTACGAAAAGTATCCCATTCGAGTTAACCTTATTTTGCTTCATCGTAAGTTTCACCAACACCGGAGTGCATTGCTGAGCCTCGACCCGGAAAGACTACTTTCATGAACATGGTGTTTCATGTGCTAGATAAGTATTTAAAAATAGCTAAAAGATTAAGAAATGTGTGTATAATGTACCTGCCGCCAAACTAACTCTGAAATTACCAACGAACACCATTGACAGGCTCTAGATAACCCAAGTGTCACCTACATGGGGACAAAATACACAATCAACCCACTAATCAACCAACAGGCAGCAAGATAAGTAAAAATACGTTTTATTATTTTAGATATAATGTTTTGTTTATCCCGAAATATTTTTTTTCCTTCATTTGTATGTTTATGTCTCTGATCTGAATTGTTCTCTGTTTATGGTACCATGTAACCATGTACAACTAGTCGCATGGTCAGGCTGTCGGCGACTAAACCAGCTCTTCCACTAGAATACAAGAGAGGAGGGTGTGTTGGACATCAATGTTTTACTCATTTCAAAGAAGAAATAGTGACGTTGCATATGCTAAAGAAATTTTCATTGTATGTTTCAAGGTAAGTGTATACAGTAGATGGACTCCAATTAAGATTAAGTTCTTCTCTGTGACAGAAGGTGAACATTTTGAAAAAATAAGAAATGTATTGTTTGAATATAGACTCCAATACAAAGTAAGTCCTTCTCTGCGACAGAAGGTGAACACATTTATACACAATAAGAAATGTATGTTTTGTATATAACTTCCAATACAGAGTAAGTCCTTCTCAATGAAAGAAGGTGTTCACATTCATACATAACAAGAAATGAATTTTTTCATTATATAAACTATACAGAGTAAGTCCTGCTCTATAACAGAAAATAAATTGCGAGAATGTAATTCCTGACTAGCAAAAATATCGCACTCAAGTTAATCGCAGAGGTCACCAACACTGAATTGAAATGGTGAGCATTGGCCTTGGAAAACTGCGTTCATGATCACGAACATAATTAAAGAGCTGTAGATAGTCCATGTGTCACCTTGATGGGGACATGATAGGCAACCAACCAACCAACCAACAAGCAGTAAGGTAAATAGAGGTGCGTATTATTTTTTTAACATTTTTTTTTTCTTTTCCCGAAATAAAAATTTCCATTGCAGATTGATGTGTCTGGTCAGAGTTGTTCTCTGCTACTGGTACCATGTAACCCAGTACAACCAGCCGCATGGTCGTACTGTCAGCGACTAAATCGGTCCCACCACTGGAATACCAGTCAGGAGGGTGTGATTGACATCCAGATAGATTAAAATAAGACTATACAAAGGCCAGATGAACTCACCGTGATGAGTAAATGGCCATCCAATTCCAGCTATGGGTAAAATAGCGGGTTAGCAGGGAATTACTCCCTCAGAATCTCTCTGTTTTTGCCCTTTACTAGAAGTCAACTAAGCACCAGATGTACCTAGTTGGGATTGGACTTGCAACCCTTCCTCGCCAACGCAATCCTCACTACGAAAAGTATCCCATTCGAGTTAACCTTATTTTGCTTCATCGTAAGCGTCACCAACACCGGAATGCATTGCTGAGCCTCGACCCGGAAAAACTACTTTTATGATCATGGTGTTTCATGTACTAGATAAGTATTTAAAAATAGCTAAAAGATTAAGAAATGTGTGTATAATGTACCTGCCGCCAAACTAACTCTGTAATTGCCAACGAACACCATTGACAGGCTCTAGATAACCCAAGTGTCACCTACATGGGGACAAAATACACAATCAACCAACTAATCAACCAACAGGCAGCAAGATAAGTAAAAATACGTTTTATTATTTTAGATATAATGTTTTGTTTATCCCGAAACATTTTTTTTCCTTCATTTGCATGTTTATGTCTCTGATCTGAATTGTTCTCTGTTTATGGTACCATGTAACCATGTACAACTAGTCGCATGGTCGGGCTGTCGGCGACTAAACCAGCTCTTCCACTAGAATACAAGAGAGGAGGGTCTGTTGGACATCAATGTTTTACTCATTTCAAAGAAGAAATAGTGACGTTGCATATGCTAAAGAAATTTTCATTGTATGTTTCAAGGTAAGTGTATACAGTAGATGGACTCCAATCAAGATTAAGTTCTTCTCTGTGACAGAAGGTGAACATTTTGAAAAAATAAGAAATGTATTGTTTGAATATAGACTCCAATACAAAGTAAGTCCTTCTCTGCGACAGAAGGTGAACACATTTATACACAATAAGAAATGTATGTTTTGTATATAACTTCCAATACAGATTAAGTTCTTCGCAATGAGAGAAGGTGAACACATTCATATATAACAAGAAATGAATTTTTTATTATATAAACTATATAGAGTAAGTCCTGCTCTATAACAGAAAATAAATTGCGAGAAAGTAATTCCTCACAAATAAAAATATCGCACTAGAGTTAATCGCAGAGGTCACCATCACTGGTTTTAAATGGTGAGCATTGGGCCTTGGAAAACTGCGTTCATGATCACGAACATAATTAAAGAGCTCTAGATAGCCCATGTGTCACCTTGATGGGGAATTGATAGGCAACCAACCTACAGGCAGTAAGGTAAATAGAGGTGCGTATTATTTTTTTTACATATATTATATAATTTTTCCCGAAAAAAAATTTCCTTTGCAGATTTATGTGTCTGGTCAGAATTGTTCTCTGCTACTGGTACCATGTAACCCAGTACAACCAGCCGCATGGTCGTACTGTCGGCGACTAAATCGGCCCCACCACTGGAATACCAGTGAGGAGGGTGTGATTGACATCTAGATGGATTAAAAAAAGACTCTACAAAGGGCAGATGAACTCACGGTGATGAGTAAATGGGCACCCAATTCCAGCTATGGGTAAAATAGCAGGTTAGCAGGGAATTACTCCCACAGAATCTCTATGATTTTGCCCTTTGCTAGAAGTCAACTAAGCACCAGATGTACCTAGTTGGGATTGGACTTGCAACCCTTCCTCGCAAACGCAATCCTCACTACGAAAATTATCCCATTCGAGTTAACCTTATTTTGCTTCATCGTAAGCGTCCCCAAAACCGGAGTGCATTGCTGAGCCTCGACCCGGAAAAACTTCTTTCATGATCATGGTGTTTCATGTGCCAGATAAATATTTAAAAATAGCTAAAAGATTAAGAAATGTGTGTATAATGTACCTGCCGCTAAACTAACTCTGAAATTACCAACGAACACCATTGACAGTCTCTAGATAACCCAAATGTCAGCTACATGGGGACAAAATACACAATCAACCAACTAGTCAACCAACAGGCAGCAAGATAAGTAAAAATACGTTTTATTATTTTAGATATAATGTTTTGTTTATCCCGAAAATTTTTTTTTCTTTCATTTGCATGTTTATGTCTCTGATCTGAATTGTTCTCTGTTTATGTTACCATGTAACCATGTACAAATAGTCGCATGGTCGGGCTGTCGGCGACTAAACCAGCTCTTCCACTAGAATACAAGATAGGAGGGTGTGTTGGACATCAATGTTTTACTCATTTCAAAGAAGAAATAGTGACGTTGCATATGCTAAAGAAATTTTCATTGTATGTTTCAAGGTAAGTGTATACAGTAGATGGACTCCAATCAAGATTAAGTTCTTCTCTGTGACAGAAGGTGAACATTTTGAAAAAATAAGAAATGTATTGTTTGAATATAGACTCCAATACAAAGTAAGTCCTTCTCTGCGACAGAAGGTGAACACATTTATACACAATAAGAATTGTATGTTTTGTATATAACTTCCAATACAGAGTAAGTTCTTCTCAATGAGAGAAGGTGAACACATTCATACATAACAAGAAATGAATTTTTATTATATAAACTATACAGAGTAAGTCCTGCTCTATAACAGAAAGTAAATTGCGAGAATGTAATTCCTCACTAGCAAAAATATTGCAGTAGAGTTATTCGCAGAGGTCACCAACACTGGATTGAAATGGTGAGCATTGGCCTTGGAAAACTGCGTTCATGATCACGAACATAATTAAAGGGCTGTAGATAGCCCATGTGTCACCTTGATCGGGACATGATAGGCAACCAACCAACAAACCAACAGGCAGTAAGGTCAATAGAGGTGCGTATTATTTTTTTTTAACATATATATTTTTTTTTTCCCGAAATAAAAATTTCCATTGCAGATTGATGTGTCTGGTCAGAGTTGTTCTCTGCTACTGGTACCATGTAACCCAGTACAACCAGCCGCATGGTCGTACTGTCGGCGACTAAATCGGCCCCACCACTGGAATACCCGTGAGGAGGGTGTGATTGACATCCAGATAGATTAAAATAAGACTATACAAAGGCCAGATGAACTCACCGTGATGAGTAAATGGCCATCCAATTCCAGCTATGGGTAAAATAGCGGGTTAGCAGGGAATTACTCCCTCAGAATCTCTATGTTTTTGCCCTTTGCTAGAGGTCAACTAAGCACCAGATGTTCCTAGTTGGGATTGGACTTGTAACCCTTCCTCGCAAACGCAATCCTCACTACGAAAAGTATCCCATTCGAGTTAACCTTATTTTGCTTCATCGTAAGCGTCACCAACATCGAAATGCATTGCTGAGCCTCGACCCGGTAAAACTACTTTCATGATCATGGTGTTTCATGTGCTAGATAAGTATTTAAAAATAACTAAAAGATAAAGAAATGTGTGTATAATGTACCTGCCGCCAAACTAACTCTGAAATTACCAACGAACACCATTGACAGGCTCTAGATAACCCAAGTGTCACCTACATGGGGACAAAATACACAATCAACCAACTAGTCAACCAACAGGCAGCAAGATAATTAAAAATACGTTTTATTATTTTAGATATAATGTTTTGTTTATCCCAAAAATTTTTTTTTCCTTCATTTGCATGTTTATGTCTCTGATCTGAATTGTTCTCTGTTTATGGTACCATGTAACCATGTACAACTAGTCGCATGGTCGGGCTGTCGGCGACTAAACCAGCTCTTCCACTAGAATACAAGAGAGGAGGGTGTGTTGGACATCAATGTTTTACTCATTTCAAAGAAGAAATAGTGACGTTGCATCTGCTAAAAAAAAATTCATTGTATGTTTCAAGGTAAGTGTATACAGTAGATGGACTCCAATCAAGATTAAGTTCTTCTCTGTGACAAAAGGTGAACATTTAAAAAAAATAAGAAATGTATTGTTTGAATATAGACTCCAATACAAAGTAAGTCCTTCTCTGCGACAGAAGGTGAACACATTTATACACAATAAGAAATGTATGTTTTGTATATAACTTCCAATACAGAGTAAGTCCTTCTCAATGAAAGAAGGTGAACACATTCATACATAAAAAGAAATTATTTTTTTTTATTATTTAAACTATACAGAGTAAGTCCTGCTCTATAACAGAAAATAAATTGCGAGAAAGTAATTCCTCACTAGCAAAAATATCGCACTAGAGTTAATCGCAGAGGTCACCAACACTGGATTGAAATGGTGAGCATTCTCCTTGGAAAACTGCGTTCATGAACACGAACATAATTAAAGAGCTGTAGATAACCCATGTGTCACCTTGATGGGGACATGATAGGCAACCAACCAACCAACCAACAGGCAGTAGGGTAAATAGAGGTGCGTATTATTTTTTTAACATATTTTTTTATTTTTCCCGAAATAAAAATTTCCATTGCAGATTGATGTGTCAGGTCAGAGTTGTTCTCTGCTACTGGTACCATGTAACCCAGTAAAACCAGCCGCATGGTCGTACTGTCAGCGACTAAATCGGTCCCACCACTGGAATACCAGTGAGGAGGGTGTGATTGACATCCAGATAGATTAAAATAAGACTATACAAAGGCCAGATGAACTCACCGTGATGAGTAAATGGCCATCCAATTCCAGCTATGGGTAAAATAGCGGGTTAGCAGGGAATTACTCCCTCAGAATCTCTATGTTTTTGCCCTTTGCTAGAAGTCAACTAAGCACCAGATGTACCTAGTTGGGATTGGACTTGCAACCCTTCCTCGCAAACGCAATCCTCACCACGAAAATTATCCCATTCGAGTTAACCTTATTTTGCTTCATCGTAAGCGTCACCAACACCGGAGTGCATTGCTGAGCCTCGACCCGGAAAAACTACTTTCATGATCATGGTGTTTCATGTGCTAGATAAGTATTTAAAAATAGCTAAAAGATTAAGAAATGTGTGTATAATGTACCTGCCGCCAAACTAACTCTGTAATTACCAACGAACACCATTGACAGGCTCTAGATAACCCAAGTGTCACCTACATGGGGACAAAATACACAATCAACCGACTAGTCAACCAACAGGCAGCAAGATAAGTAAAAATACGTTTTATTATTTTAGATATAATGTTTTGTTTATCCCGAAAATTTTTATTTCCTTCATTTGCATGTATATGTCTCTGATCTGAATTGTTCTCTGTTAATGGTACCATGTAACCATGTACAACTAGTCGCATGGTTGGGCTGTCGGCGACTAAACCAGCTCTTCCACTAGAATACAAGAGAGGAGGGTGTGTTGGACATCAATGTTTTACTCATTTCAAAGAAGAAATAGTGACGTTGCATCTGCTAAAGAAATATTCATTGTATGTTTCAAGGTAAGTGTATACAGTAGATGGACTCCAATCAAGATTTAGTTCTTCTCTGTGACAGAAGGTGATCATTTTGAAAAAATAAGAAATGTATTGTTTGAATATAGACTCCAATACAAAGTAAGTCCTTCTCTGCGACAGAAGATGAACACATTTATACACAATAAGAAATGTATGTTTTTTATATAACTTCCAATACAGAGTAAGTCCTTCTCAATGAAAGAAGGTGAACACATTCATACATAACAAGAAATGAATTTTTTTTTATTATATAAACTATACAGAGTAAATCCTGCTCTATAACAGAAAATAAATTGCGAGAATGTAATTCCTGACTAGCAAAAATATCGCACTAGAGTTAATCGCAGAGGTCACCAACACTGAATTGAAATGGTGAGCATTGGCCTTGGAAAACTGCGTTCATGATCACGAACATAATTAAAGAGCTGTAGATAGTCCATGTGTCACTTTGATGGGGACATGATAGGCAACCAACCAACCAACCAACAGGCAGTAAGGTAAATAGAGGTGCGTATTATTTAAAAAAAAAAATTTTTTTTTTTTCCCGAAATAATAATTTCCATTGCAGATTGATGTGTCTGGTCAGAGTTGTTCTCTGCTACTGGTACCATGTAACCCAGTACAACCAGCCGCATGGTCGTACTGTCAGCGACTAAATCGGTCCCACCACTGGAATACCAGTGAGGAGAGTGTGATTGACATCCAGATAGATTAAAATAAGACTATACAAAGGCCAGATGAACTCACCGTGATGAGTAAATGGCCATCCAATTCCAGCTATGGGTAAAATAGCGGGTTAGCAGGGAATTACTCCCTCTGAATCTCTTTGTTTTTGCCCTTTACTAGAAGTCAACTAAGCACCAGATGTACCTAGTTGGGATTGGACTTGCAACCCTTCCTCGCCAACGCAATCCTCACTACGAAAAGTATCCCATTCGAGTTAACCTTATTTTGCTTCATCGTAAGCGTCACCAACACCGGAATGCATTGCTGAGCCTCGACCCGGAAAAACTACTTTCATGATCATGGTGTTTCATGTGCTAGATAAGTATTTAAAAATAGCTAAAAGATTAAGAAATGTGTGTATAATGTACCTGCCGCCAAACTAACTCTGTAATTACCAACGAACACCATTGACAGGCTCTAGATAACCCAAGTGTCACCTACATGGGGACAAAATACACAATCAACCCACTAATCAACCAACAGGCAGCAAGATAAGTAAAAATACGTTTTATTATTTTAGATATAATGTTTTGTTTATCCCGAAACATTTTTTTCCTTCATTTGCATGTTTATGTCTCTGATCTGAATTGTTCTCTGTTTATGGTACCATGTAACCATGTACGATTAGTCGCATGGTCGGGCTGTCGGCGACTAAACCAGCTCTTCCACTAGAATACAAGAGAGGAGGGTGTGTTGGACATCAATGTTTTACTCATTTCAAAGAAGAAATAGTGACGTTGCATATGCTAAAGAAATTTTCATTGTATGTTTCAAGGTAAGTGTATACAGTAGATGGACTCCAATCGAGATTAAGTTCTTCTCTGTGACAGAAGGTGAACGTTTTGAAAAAATAAGAAATTTATTGTTTGAATATAGACTCCAATACAAAGTAAGTCCTTCTCTGCGACAGAAGGTGAACACATTTATACACAATAAGAAATGTATGTTTTGTATATAACTTCCAATACAGAGTAAGTTCTTCTCAATGAGAGAAGGTGAACACATTCATACATAACAAGAAATGAATTTTTTATTATATAAACTATATAGAGTAAGTCCTGCTCTATAACGGAAAATAAATTGCGATAAAGTAATTCCTCACAAACAAAAATATCGCACTAGAGTTAATCACAGAGGTCACCAACATTGGTTTTAAATTGTGAGCAATGGCCTTGGAAAACTGCGTTCATGATCACGAACATAATTAAAGAGCTGTAGATAGCCCATGTGTCACCTTGATGGGGACATGATAGGCAACCAACCAACCAACAGGCAGTAAGGTAAAGAGAGGTGCGTATTATTTTTTTTAACATTTTTTTATTTTTCCCGAAATAAAAATTTCCATTGCAGATTGATGTGTCTGGTCAGAGTTGTTCTCTGCTACTGGTACCATGTAACCCAGTACAACCAGCCGCATGGTCGTACTGTCAGCGACTAAATCGGTCCCACCACTGGAATACCAGTGAGGAGGGTGTGCTTGACATCCAGATAGATTAAAATAAGACTATACAAAGGCCAGATGAACTCACCGTGATGAGTAAATGGCCATCCAATTCCAGCTATGGGTAAAATAGCGGATTAGCAGGGAATTACTCCCTCAGAATCTATATGTTTTTGCCCTTTGCTAAAAGTCAACTAAGCACCAGATGTACCTAGTTGGGATTGGACTTGCAACCCTTCCTCGCAAACGCAATCCTCCACAACGAAAAGTATCCCATTCGAGTTAACCTTATTTTGCTTCATCGTAAGCTTCACCAACACCGGAGTGCATTGCTGAGCCTCGACCCGGAAAAACTACTTTCATGATAATGGTGTTTCATGTGCTAGATAAGTATTTAAAAATAGCTAAAAGATTAAGAAATTTGTGTATAATGTACCTGCCGCCAAACTAACTCTGAAATTACCAACGAACACCATTGACAGGCTCTAGATAACCCTAATGTCACCTACATGGGGACAAAATACACAATCAACCAACTAGTCAACCAACAGACAGCAAGATAAGTAAAAATACGTTTTATTATTTTAGATATAATGTTTTGTTTATCCTGAAAATTTTTTTTTCCTTCATTTGCATGTTTATGTCTCTGATCTGAATTGTTCTCTGTTTATGGTACTATGTAACCATGTACAACTAGTCGCATGGTCGGGCTGTCGGCGACTAAACCAGCTCTTCCACTAGAATACAAGAGAGGAGGGTCTGTTGGACATCAATGTTTTACTCATTTCAAAGAAGAAATAGTGACGTTGCATCTGCTAAAAAAAAATTCATTGTATTTTTCAAGCTAAGTGTATACAGTAGATGGACTCCAATCAAGATTAAGTTCTTCTCTGTGACAAAAGGTGAACATTTAAAAAAATTAAGAAATGTATTGTTTGAATATAGACTCCAATACAAAGTAAGTCCTTTTCTGCGACAGAAGGTGAACACATTTATACACACTAAGAAATGTATGTTTTGTATATAACTTCCAATACAGAGTAAGTCCTTCTCAATGAAAGAAGGTGAACACATTCATACATGACAAGAAATTTTTTTTTTTTATTATTTAAACTATACAGAGTAAGTCCTGCTCTATAACAGAAAATATATTGCGAGAAAGTAATTCCTCACTAGCAAAAATATCGCACTAGAGTTAATCGCAGAGGTCATCAACACTGGATACAAATGGTGAGCATTCTCCTTGGAAAACTGCGTTCATGATCACGAACATAATTAAAGAGCTGTAGATAGCCCATGTGTCACCTTGATGGGGACAAGATAGGCAACCAACCAACCAACCAACAGGCAGTAAGGTAAATAGAGGTGCGTATTATTTTTTTAACATATTTTTTTATTTTTCCCGAAATAAAAATTTCCATTGCAGATTGATGTGTCTGGTCAGAGTTTTTCTCTGCTACTGGTAACATGTAACCCAGTAAAACCAGCTGCATGGTCGTACTGTCAGCGACTAAATCGGTCCCACCACTGGAATACCAGTGAGGAGGGTGTGATTGACATCCAGATAGATTAAAATAAGACTATACAAAGGCCAGATGAACTCACCGTGATGAGTAAATGGCCATCCAATTCCATCTATGGGTAAAAAAGCGGGTTAGCAGGGAATTACTCCCTCAGAATCTCTATTTTTTTTGCCCTTTGCTAGAAGTCAACTAAGCACCAGATGTACCTAGTTGGGATTGGACTTGCAACCCTTCCTCGCAAACGCAATCCTCACCACGAAAATTATCCCATTCGAGTTAACCTTATTTTGCTTCATCGTAAGCGTCACCAACACCGGAGTGCATTGCTGAGCCTCGACCCGGAAAAACTACTTTCATGATCATGGTGTTTCATGTGCTAGATAAGTATTTAAAAATAGCTAAAAGATTAAGAAATGTGTGTATAATGTACCTGCCGCCAAACTAACTCTGTAATTACCAAGGAACACCATTGACAGGCTCTAGATAACCCAAGTGTCACCTACATGGGGACAAAATACACAATCAACCAACTAACCAACCAACAGGCAGCACGATAATAAAAATACGTTTTATTATTTTAGATATAATGTTTTGTTTATCCCGAAACATTTTTTTTCCTTCATTTACATGTTTATGTCTCTGACCTGAATTGTTCTCTGTTTATGGTACCATGTAACCATGTACAACTAGTCGCATGGTCGGGCTGTCGGCGACTAAACCAGCTCATCCACTAGAGTACAAGAGAGGAGGGTGTGTTGGACATGAATGTTTTACTCATTTCAAAGAAGAAATAGTGACGCTGCATCTGCTAAAGAAATTTTCATTGTATGTTTCAAGATAAGTGTATACAGTAGATGGACTCCAATCAAGATTAAGTTCTTCTCTGTGACAGAAGGTGAACATTTTGAAAAAAATAAAAAATGTATTGTTTGAATATAGACTCAAATACAAAGTAAGTCCTTCTCTGCGACAGAAGGTGAACACATTTATACACAATAAGAAATGTATGTTTTGTATATAACTTCCAATACAGAGTAAGTCCTTCTCAATGAAAGAAGGTGAACACATTCATACATAACAAGAAATAAATTTTTTTTATTATAAAAACTATACAGAGTAAGTCCTGCTCTATAACAGAAAATAAATTGCGAGAAAGTGATTCCTCACTAGCAAAAATATCGCACTAGAGTTAATCGCAGAGGTCACCAACACTGGATTGAAATGGTGAGCATTCTCCTTGGAAAACTGCGTTCATGATCACGAACATAATTAAAGAGCTGTAGATAGCCCATGTGTCACCTTCATGGGGACATGATAGGCAACCAACCAACCAACCAACAGGCAGTAAGGTAAATAGAGGTGCGTATTATTTTTTTAACATATTTTTTTATTTTTCCCGAAATAAAAATTTCCATTGCAGATTGATGTGTCTGGTCAGAGTTGTTCTCTGCTACTGGTACCATGTAACCCAGTACAACCAGCCGCATGGTCTTACTGTCAGCGACTAAATCGGTCCCACAACTGGAATACCAGTGAGGAGGGTGTGATTGACATCCAGATAGATTAAAATAAGACTATACAAAGGCCAGATGAACTCATCGTGATGAGTAAATGGCCATCCAATTCCAGCTATGGCTAAAATAGCGGGTTAGCAGGGAATTACTCCCTCAGAATCTCTATGTTTTTGCCCTTTGCTAGAAGTCAACTAAGCACCAGATGTACCTAGTTGGGATTGGACTTGCAACCCTTCCTCGCAAACGCAATCCTCACCACGAAAATTATCCCATTCGAGTTAACCTTATTTTGCTTTTTCGTAAGCGTCACCAACACCGGAGTGCATTGCTGAGCCTCGACCCGGAAAAACTACTTTCATGATCATGGTGTTTCATGTGCTAGATAAGTATTTGAAAATAGCTAAAAGATTAAGAAATGTGTGTATAATGTACCTGCCGCCAAATTAACTCTGTAATTACCAACGAACACCATTGACAGGCTCTAGATAACCCAAGTGTCACCTACATGGGGACAAAATACACAATCAACCAACTAACCAACCAACAGGCAACAAGATAAGTAAAAATACGTTTTATTATTTTAGATATAATGTTTTGTTTATCCCGAAACATTTTTTTTCCTTCATTTGCATGTTTATGTCTCTGATCTGAATTGTTCTCTGTTTATGGTACCATGTAACCATGTACAACTAGTCGCATGGTCGGGCTGTCGGCGACTAAACCAGCTCTTCCACTAGAATACAAGAGAGGAGGGTGTGTTGGACATCAATGTTTTACTCATTTCAAAGAAGAAATAGTGACGCTGCATCTGCTAAAGAAATTTTCATTGTATTTTTCAAGGTAAGTGTATACAGTAGATGGACTCCAATCAAGATTAAGTTCTTCTCTGTGACAGAAGGTGAACATTTTGAAGAAGAAAAAAAAAATGTATTGTTTGAATATAGACTTAAATACAAAGTAAGTCCTTCTCTGCGACAGAAGGTGAACACATTTATACACAATAAGAAATGGATGTTTTGTATATAACTTCCAATACAGAGTAAGTCCTTCTCAATGAAAGAAGGTGAACACATTCATACATAGCAAGAAATGAATTTTTTATTATATAAACTATACAGAGTAAGTCTTGCTCTATAACAGAAAATAAATTGCGAGAATGTAATTCCTCACTAGCAAAAATATCGCACTCAAGTTAATCGCAGAGGTCACCAACACTGGATTGAAATGGTGAGCATTGGCCTTTGAAAACTGCGTTCATAATCACAAACATAATTAAAGGGCTCTAGATAGCCCATGTGTCACCTTGATGGGGAATTGATAGGCAACCAACCAACAGGCAGTAAGGTAAATAGAGGTGCGTATTATTTTTTTTACATATATATTTTTTTTTTTTTCTGAAATAAAAATTTCCATTGCAGATTTATGTGTCTGGTCAGAATTGTTCTCTGCTACTGGTACCATGTAACACAGTACAACCAGCTGCATGGTCGTACTGTCGGCGACTAAATCGACCCCACCACTGGAATACCAGTGAGGAGGGTGTGATTGATATCCAGATGGATTAAAATAAGACTATACAAAGGGCAGATGAACTCACGGTGATGAGTAAATGGCCATTCAATTCCAGCTATGGGTAAAATAGCGGGTTAGCAGGGAATTACTCCCTCAGAATCTCTATGTTTTTGCCCTTTGCTAGAAGTCAACTAAGCACCAGATGTACCTAGTTGGGATTGGACTTGCAACCCTTCCTCGCAAACGCAATCCTCCACTACGAAAAGTATCCCATTCGAGTTAACCTTATTTTGCTTCATCGTAAGTTTCACCAACACCGGAGTGCATTGCTGAGCCTCGACCCGGAAAGACTATTTTCATGATCATGGTGTTTCATGTGCTAGATAAGTATTTAAAAATAGCTAAAAGACTAAGAAATGTGTGTACAATGTACCTGCCGCCAAACTAACTCTGTAATTACCAACGAACACCATTTACAGGCTCTAGATAACCCAAGTGTCACCTACATGGGGACAAAATACACAATCAACCAACTAATCAACCAACAGGCAGCAAGATAAGTAAAAATACGTTTTATTATTTTAGATATAATGTTTTGTTTATCGAGAAACATTTTTTTTCCTTCATTTGCATGTTTATGTCTCTGATCTGAATTGTTCTCTGTTTATGGTACCATGTAACCATGTACAACTAGTCGCATGGTCGGGCTGTCGGCGACTAAACCAGCTCTTCCACTAAAATACAAGAGAGGAGGGTGTGTTGGACATCAATGTTTTACTCATTTCAAAGAAGAAATAGTGACGTTGCATCTGCTAAAGAAAATTTAATTGTATGTTTCAAGGTAAGTGTATACAGTAGATGGACTCCAATCAAGATTAAGTTCTTCTCTGTGACAGAAGGTGAACATTTTGAAAAAAATATAAAATGTATTGTTTGATTATAGACTCCAATACAAAGTAAGTCCTTCTCTGCGACAGAAGGTGAACACATTTATACACAATAACAAATGTATGTTTTGTCTATAACTTCTAATACAGAGTAAGTCCTTATCAATGAGAGAAGGTGAACACATTCATACATAACAAGAAATGAATTTTTTATTATATAAACTATACAGAGTAAGTCCTGCTCTATAACAGTGTGATGCCTCCAATTTAATCTCAAATAGGCCTACTGAATATACCTTTTTTTGTTTTGTTTAGTCTGCCCTTAGATCCTGTATTCCCAAGGGGATACTGCATTATATAAATGTTTTTACTCATACATCATTCATACTTTCATACTATATGTTTATATTAAGGTTTATATTAGAATTGTTTCTCCAAACTTTCAAATCCTATGCAGTCAACCCCTCCCACAAGACAGTTTTCTATGGAAAGAAATTAATATCATAATCTAATCATTATTAATAGTTATTAACTTGTCAAAATGCTCTCCATAGTCTAATATAATTAACCTACTTAGTTATCTTCCCACAAAATTTTGTTAAGAATGACGTAATATTGCACCATGTGATGTGATCCCATGCCTCAGGGCCTGTCCCTGAGAAAAGTCGTAGACAAAAATGTTCCCCTATATAGTAATCCAGAGATCAGGTTCAATAGATATCTAAATGTCACTTATTTAGCGTAAAAATTAATTTCCTATAAACTAATAACTATTTCACGTCTCAATAATCAATTAATAATAAGATCAAAGGAGGAATATCCTCGAAACCCCCCCCTTCCCCCTTCTCATCTCCCGCCTTTTTCCCAGAGAGCATCACTCGTGGCTCACCCTTCATTGTGTTCGCAGGTGAGTGACATCGCTCTCGAAATCCCTCAATATTTGTGAAATTCAATGCCTCTCGCCATTATTATATAGTCCATAATCTTCCCCAATAGTCTGACAATACATGTAAACCCCTATTGAGATCTATTATAAGTGGATAATATCAATTTCCTTCTCTTAAAGAAGGACAAGGTGGTTTCAAAACCGCATGGTCCCCTATTCCCTACAAAATATTTCATGGTGTACAATATATATTTTTCACGGTAATTTCTATGTTATTGTGACTGTGTATTAACTTCTGAGTTAAGGAAGTGAATTATACTGACTCGTGGCTCACCCTTCATTGTGTTCGCAGGGAAAGAATGCCTCCACGACAGTTACACCAATTTCTCATTTACTTTCTTTTGTTTTTGTAGTTAAATGAACGGCTAGAAAGGCACTGCCAAATTTCCAAGTTAAGCTTTAGGAAACTATGTGTCACGTAAGACGGTCTGATAGACCCAGCCCATGTATTCAGGAATAGGAATAGCGTATTCCTACTTAGTGAGGAAGAGTTATACTATGTATGCATAAAGAGAAACATTGAGATCACCTTACTTTCGGAAATCCACTGAGAAAAGGTTCTTTAACTGTTCTCAGGCCCAGTTACCAAAATTATAACATCTTTAAGGTGATATTTTTCAGGGAAGGGAGTCAAGGGTATAATGTATAATGTGTGAAGAGCTTGGTATCTCGAGGTGAGATATGTATTGCCAACTCTGTATTTTTTTCTTTTTTGAGGAAGGTGAAGTTTTTCTGCCATAAGCCATTAAGTTGTCTGATACTATAACTAAGCCGTGTTTCTAAGACTCAGTGATCAGCCTGTGATATTCAAAATATACATTAAATAAATAACTCAAGTAAAATCTGAGAAAGTGATTCTGTGTTAATACTAACCTTCCGTTGGTGTGGTAAGGTTAAAGTGGGAAGTGCTCAACACTCTTGAAAAAGGATATGAAACAAATCCACGAATCCATGTGCCTTATTGAAACTCAGTCCACTCTACCAAATAACTAAATCGTTAAATCAGTTCCCCTTTTCTTTTCATTGGTCACCTATATTTCCCTGGTAGTAATTATTTTCTCTTTCGAATATTTTAACTTCCCTTTAGGAAGAAATTAAATTCCCTGAGAATCCCCTAATTCTCATTAAACCTTTGGGGGTGGTGGCAGCTTTCTTTTCTTAATATTCAGGGAAATATCCAACATCAGGGACCATTAATTAATATAATTAACCAAAGTAAATATCTTTTTAATTGCCATGAGAGTTCCCCATTTGAAGTTAATTTAATGACAAGGCACCACACTGGTGGTCCTTCAACAGTGAAGTGAAAGTAAAATAAATTAATTAAATAAAGAATAGAACAACAATTAACAACAACTATAAAAAAAAAAAATAACGCCCCCGTCCCCCCCCGGGCACCACAACAGAAAATAAATTGCGCGAATGTAATTCCTCACTAGCAAAACTATCGCACTCGAGTTAATCGCAGAGTTCACCAACACTGGATTGAAATGGTGAGCATTGGCCTTGGAAAACTGCGTTCATGATCACGAACATAATTAAAGGGCTGTAGATAGCCCATGTGTCACCTTGATGGGGACATGATAGGCAACAAACCAACCAACCAACAGGCAGTAAGGTAAATAGAGGTGCGTATTATTTTTTTAACATATTTTTTTATTTTTCCCGAAATAAAAATTTATATTGCAGATTGATGTGTCTGGTCAGAGTTGTTCTCTGCTACTGGTACCATGTAACCCAGTACAACCAGCCGCATGGTCGTACTGTCAGCGACTAAATCGACCCCCCCATGGAATACCAGTGAGGAGGGTGTGATTGACATCCAGATATATTAAAATAAGACTATACAAAGGCCAGATGAACTCACCGTGATGAGTAAATGGCCATCCAATTCCAGCTATGGGTAAAATAGCGGGTTAGCAGGGAATTACTCCCTCAGAATCTCTATGTTTTTGCCCTTTGCTAGAAGTCAACTAAGCACCAGATGTACCTAGTTGGGATTGGACTTGCAACCCTTCCTCGCAAGCGCAATCCTCACTACGAAAAGTATCCCATTCGAGTTAACCTTATTTTGCTTCATCGTAAGCGTCACTAACACCGGAATGCATTGCTGAGCCTCGACCCGGAAAAACTACTTTCATGATCATAGTGCTTCATGTGCAAGATAAGTATTTAAAAATAGCTAAAAGATTAAGAAATGTGTGTATAATGTACCTGCCGCCAAACTAACTCTGTAATTACCAACGAACACCATTGACAGGCTCTAGATAACCCAAGTGTCACCTACATGGGGACAAAATACACAATCAACCAACTAATCAACCAACAGGCAGGAAGATAAGTAAAAATATGTTTTATTATTTTAGATATAATATTTTGTTTATCCCGAAAATTTTTTTTTCCTTCATTTGCATGTTTATGTCTCTGATCTGAATTGTTCTCTGTTTATGGTACCATGTAACCATGTACAACTAGTCGCATGGTCGGGCTGTCGGCGACTAAACCAGCTCTTCCACTAGAATACAAGAGAGGAGGGTGTGTTGGACATCAATGATTTACTCATTTCAAAGAAGAAATAGTGACGTTGCATCTGCTAAAGAAATTTTCATTGTATGTTTCAAGGTAAGTGTATACAGTAGATGGACTCCTATCAAGATTAAGTTCTTCTCTGTGACAGAAGGTGAACATTTTGAAAGAAAAAAAAAATTGTATTGTTTGATTATAGACTCGAATACAAAGTAAGTCCTTCTCTGCGACAGAAGGTGAACACATTTATACACAATAACAAATGTATGTTTTGTATATAACTTCCAATACAGAGTAAGTCCTTATCAATAAGAGAAGGTGAACACATTCATAAATAACAAGAAATGAATTTTTTATTATATAAACTATACAGAGTAAGTCCTGCTCTATAACAGAAATTAAATTGCGCGAATGTAATTCCTCACTAGCAAAAAGGTTAATCGAGTTAATCGCAGAGGTCACCAACACTGGATTGAAATGGTGAGCATTGGCCTTGGAAAGCTGCGTTCATGATCACGAACATAATTAAAAGGCTGTAGATAGCCCATGTGTCACCTTGATGGGGACATGATAGGCAACCAACCAACCAACCAACAGGCAGTAAGGTAAATAGAGGTGCGTATTATTTGTTTAACATATTTTTTTATTTTTCCTGAAATAAAAATTTCTATTGCAGATTGATGTGTCTGGTCAGAGTTGTTCTCTGCTACTGATACCATGTAACCCAGTACAACCAGCCGCATGGTCGTACTGTCGGCGACTAAATCGGCCCCACCACTGGAATACCAGTGAGGAGGGTGTGATTGACATCCAGATAGATTAAAACAAGACTATACAAAGGCCAGATGAACTCACCGTGATCAGTAAATGATCATCCAATTCCAGCTATGGGTAAAATAGCGGGTTAGTAGGGAATTTACTCCCTCACAATCTCTCTGTTTTTGCCCTTTGCTAGAAGTCAACTAAGCACCAGATGTACAGTCCCCATGGAATCCTGCGAGGCTCTCTCTAACCCTTCACAATGATCGCAGGGATAGTAT
>JAXIVD010003260.1:2500-15000 GCA_036785275.1 Cancer borealis
CACACTCTTATAACCTTAGTACTTAAAAAACGCATCATCTATATTTCAAGCCTTCTCTCCGCACCGCAAGCTATCAATTACTAGTATTAAATATGTTTTGTTTTTTATTATTATATTGGGGCTATTTTGCATCTATTTAGCTTCTATTTTATTGATCTGTATGACTATGTACTTCGCTTAGCATTATATTGCACCGTTCTTTGGCTGTATGTCTTGGTTGATAGGTATTATTTATTTGTCTAGTGTGGTTTTGACGCTGTGTGATGGAGGTGTAAAATGCAAACGTATATATAATTTGTAAAAGGATATAAACAGTTTGGAAATCGTAAGGTTAGGAAAGGTTGAATAAGGTTAGGTTAAGTTAGGTTACATAAATTAAACTAAAAGTACTCCTCTCTTCCTCTTTCTTTTCTATATAATTCGAAAAAAGATAGAAACAAATATATTAAAGAATAACATGATTTGGAAGTCGTAAGATTAAATAAGGTTAAGTAATGTTACATAAACTGCACATAAAAAATCGTATTATTAAAACAGCCTAGGTAATGTAAAGTTAGGTTAGATTAGATTAGATTACATAAATTTAAAAAAAAATCAAATAAAATCACTATTCCTCCTCTTCCTCTTCCTCTTCCTCTTCCTCTTCCTCTTCCTCTTCCTCTTCCTCTTCCTCTTCCTTATACTCGTCCTCCTTTTCCGGTTAACATCATCTTTAAACTAGTATGTAAAGGTCATGCCACTCCTGACCTTGTAGTGTTGCCAAGTATTGAACAC
Organism: Cancer borealis; assembly: GCA_036785275.1. Lineage (NCBI taxonomy): Eukaryota > Metazoa > Arthropoda > Malacostraca > Decapoda > Cancridae > Cancer > Cancer borealis. Next base: position 3,275 of record JAXIVD010003260.1, read on the forward strand.
AAAGCATAAACAGTTACGACATTCAATCATAGATGGCGTCACTTGTCCCTCTTACTCTCTCTCTTACTCTTACGATTAACCAAAAGGAAGAAAATTCATTATATCTTTCCTTATTATTATTATTATTATTTATTTATTTTTATCTTTTATCGAAGGTTACTTTTGCATTTTACGTCTCTCATACATGCTACTATTTAATTCATTATTTATATGCACTGTGTATTATTATTATAGGTAAAGATTTGTTTCTCTAAGGCTATGTATGTATGGACTTATAAGTATTTAGTATGTGTATGTAAGTGTGTGTGTGTGTGTGTGTGTGTGTGTGTGTGTGTGTGTGTGTGTGTGTGTGTGTGTGTATGTGTGTGTGTGTGTGTGTGTGTGTGTGTGTGTGGTGTTAAATTCATATACCCAGAGATGAAGCAATGTATGTATGTATGTATGTGTGTGTGTATATATATATATATATATATATATATATATATATATATATATATATATATATATATATATATATATATATATATATATATATATATATATATATATATATATATATATATATATATATATATATATATATATATGCATGTGTGTCTTCTCTTACACACTATTTAATCTCTCCTCCTCTTCCTCCTCCTCCTCCCTCCTCCTCCTCCTCCTCCTCCTCCTCCTCCCCACCACAGGACAAGAAGAATATCCTTTTCTCTGGTACCAATGTTGCTGCCGGCAAGGCCCGCGGTGTTGTGGTCGGCACTGGTCTCAGCACTGCTATTGGTAAGCTTACACTACATCACCCTGGCACTGCTGCTGCTGCTGCTGATGATGCTTGGCTTGTTTTGTACTTGTAATGGGGGGTTGGAGGGGGTTGGGCAGGTTTAGATATCCTACTGCTGCCACCAGTGTTTTTTTTTTTTTTTTCGGGGGGGGGGGGGGGGGGCGGTTATCAGTGTTTTAAAAGGAGTATTAATTGAGTGAGAGACAAACGTGAAATTCCTGATTATATTCTTATATTTGATGGTGAAGTTGTATTTGATGAGTATTTTACAAACAGACTACTAAGGTGTTATGTGTGTGTGTGTGTGTGTGTGTGTGTGTGTGTGTGTGTGTGTGTGTGTGTGTGTGTGTGTCCCCGCAGGTAAGATCCGTACCCAGATGGTTGAGACTGAGGAGATCAAGACACCGCTGCAGCAGAAGTTGGATGAGTTTGGTGAGCAACTCTCCAAGGTCATCTCCATCATCTGTGTGGCTGTGTGGGCCATCAACATTGGACACTTCAACGACCCCGCCCACGGAGGCTCATGGCTCAAGGGTGCTATCTACTACTTCAAGATTGCTGTTGCCCTTGCCGTGGCTGCCATCCCCGAAGGTCTGCCTGCCGTCATCACCACCTGCCTGGCCCTGGGTACCCGCCGCATGGCCAAGAAGAACGCCATCGTACGCTCCCTGCCCTCCGTTGAGACCCTGGGCTGCACCTCCGTCATCTGCTCAGACAAGACCGGAACACTCACCACCAACATGATGTCTGTGTCGCGCATGTTCATCATGGACAAGGTGGAAGGCAATGACTGCAACCTTATGGAGTTTGAGATCACTGGCTCCACCTACGAGCCCATCGGTGACGTGTATGTGAAGGGCAGCAAGGTGAAGGGCGCCGACTACGAGGGTCTTCAGGAGCTGTCCACCATCTCCATCATGTGTAACGACTCCTCCATCGACTTCAACGAGTTCAAGAACATGTTTGAGAAGGTCGGTGAGGCCACTGAGACCGCACTCATCGTGCTGGCCGAGAAGATCAACCCTTACAACATGTCCAAGACTGGTCTGGACCGCCGCTCCGCCGCCATCGTGTCCAGGACCGACATGGAGACCAAGTGGAAGAAGGAGTTCACCCTTGAGTTCTCCCGTGACCGCAAGTCCATGTCCTCCTTCTGCGTGCCCACCAAGGCCACCAGGCTGGGCACCGGACCCAAGATATTCTGCAAGGGTGCCCCCGAGGGCGTGCTGGACCGTTGCACACACGTGCGTGTAGGCACACAGAAGGTTCCACTCACCTCCGGCGTCAAGGACAAGATCCTGGCCGTCACTAGGGACTACGGATGTGGGCGTGACACCCTGCGTTGCCTTGCCCTGGCCACCATTGACACCCCACCCAAGCCTGAGGACATGGACCTTGGCGACTCCAACAAGTTCTACACTTATGAGGTCAACATGACCTTCGTGGGCGTGGTGGGCATGTTGGACCCCCCCAGGACTGAGGTCAAGGACTCCATCCAGAGGTGCCGCGACGCTGGCATCCGCGTCATCGTCATTACCGGCGACAACAAGGCCACAGCCGAGGCCATCTGCCGCCGCATTGGTGTGTTCGGCGAGAGCGAGGACACCACCGGAATGTCCTACTCCGGCCGAGAGTTTGATGAACTGTCCCCAAGCGAGCAGCAGGAAGCCTGCATGCGTTCCCGCCTCTTCTCCCGCGTGGAACCATTCCACAAGTCCAAGATTATTGAGTACCTGCAGAACAAGAACGAAGTCTCCGCCATGACTGGTGATGGTGTGAATGACGCGCCGGCCCTCAAGAAGGCTGAGATCGGCATTGCCATGGGGTCAGGCACAGCCGTGGCCAAGTCAGCCTCAGAGATGGTGTTGGCCGACGACAACTTCTCATCCATTGTGTCTGCTGTAGAGGAAGGCCGAGCCATCTACAACAACATGAAGCAGTTCATCCGTTATCTTATCTCATCCAACATTGGTGAGGTGGTGTCCATCTTCCTGACAGCTGCCCTGGGTCTGCCCGAGGCTCTCATCCCCGTCCAGCTGCTGTGGGTCAACCTGGTGACTGACGGCCTGCCCGCCACCGCCCTCGGCTTCAACCCTCCTGACTTGGACATCATGGAGAAGCCTCCCAGGAAGTCCGACGAATCCCTTATCTCCGGCTGGCTGTTCTTCCGTTACATGGCTATTGGCGGGTATGTGGGCGCGGCCACCGTGTTCGCTGCTTCCTGGTGGTTCATGTACGATCCCACCGGACCCCAACTCAACTACTACCAGCTGTCCCACCACTTGTCTTGCCTGGGTGACCCCGAGAACTTCGAGGGACTGGACTGCGGTATCTTCAGTCACCCGGCGCCCATGACCATGGCTCTGTCTGTATTGGTCACCATTGAGATGCTCAACGCACTCAACAGGTGCGTGGCTACCTAGTACCTGTCCTCACTCTGTGCCCGTCCATACTGTTACTCTTCCTCACCTGCTCCTGCTTCCATTAAGAGACTGTCTCTTACACCCCTCCTGGAATATTAGTATAAGGTGTACATACACACACACGCACACACACACACACACACACACACACACACACACACACACACACACACACACACACACACACACACACACACACACACAGTACAATGCGTGCCTTGCCTCTCCAGCTTGTCTGAGAACCAGTCCCTGATGATCATGCCTCCCTGGGTCAACCTTTGGCTGCTGGCAGCTATGGCCCTCTCCATGACGCTCCACTTCATCATCCTCTACGTCGACATTCTCAGCGTAAGTGTTCTGACCGTGTGTGTGTGTGTGTGTGTGTGTGTGTGTGTGTGTGTGTGTGTGTGTGTGTGTGTGTGTGTATCTGTGTGTGTGAGATGATTAAGTCAGTAATACATTTTCTTATCACAGAGAACTATTCATTGAGATATGTTATATGTATCTATATGTGCATTCATAAGTACAATCCATGACTTAAAAACCACACATTGAACACCGGACTAACCTGCTACGTGTGTGTGTGTGTGTGTGTGTGTGTGTGTGTGTGGCTGTGTGTGTGTATGCGTGGGCGTGGGTGCAGACTGTGTTCCAGGTGATGCCTCTTACCCCTCACCAATGGTTTGCCGTGTTGAAGATCTCCCTCCCGGTGTTGCTGCTGGACGAGAGCCTCAAGTTCTTGGCACGTAACTATACTGATGGTGAGAAATCCAAAATCTTCCGTTGCCACTGGATTGCTTGCGCGTGGGCCATCTACTTTGCATACATCAGATGTGACCCTTTCTAATCTACGCATCCATCTACCTTATAGGGCTGTTTTTGTAAGCCCCGACCCCCCTCCCCCCTCTCCCCCCGCTATTAAGTGACCTATACCCATATCCGCTTATCTATCTACCTAGGGGTGTGTTGTTGTTTTTTTTTTTTTATTAAGCCCCGTCCCAACCCAAGCCCCGCCCTACTGCTACTACTATTACTATTACTATTACCACCACCAGAGAGACGGAATAAATTGTTAGTTTTTATTATTATTATTATTATTATTAGTTTATTCTTATTGAGTGTATTTTGTCAATGTCGTTTTCGCGGTCTGATTTCAACATTGGATTCGTGTGTGTATGTGTGAGAGAGAGAGAGAGAGAGAGAGAGAGAGAGAGAGAGAGAGAGAGAGAGAGAGAGAGAGAGAGAGAGAGAGAGAGAGAGAGAGAGAGTTCTAAGGTGCTAGAAAAGTATTATAATTGGTGCTGTTCTCACCGAGCTTCAAGTGCTGCACGCTGTTATTCTTGCTTGCTGGTGTGTGTGCGTGTGTATGTGTGTGTGTGTGTGTGTGTGTGTGTGTGTGTGTGTGTACATACAGCGTGGCCTTAGAGTATGGTGTGGCCTGGAGGAGTGCGTACATGTGTGTGTGTGTGTGTGTGTGTGTGTGCGTGGCGGGGGGAGGGTGGGGGGGAGGACTGACTGCACGCCGCTACCCCCAAAGAAAACGGGAAATAATTGAAAAGAAAACGTAGAGGAAAAAACTAAATATAATCAAATGAAATAAACTTGATAAACGCGACGTGAATGAAAATGTTTTTGGAGACGCACACAGAAGCGGAATTATTAAAAAAAAAAAATAATAATAGTAAATAATCTTGTGCCTTGTGTGTGTGTGTGTGTGTGTGTGTAAAGATTTTGAATTGAGTCCTGGTAATAAGCATGTCCTTGCCCCCTACCCCCCTGCCCCCCTTAACCCCCTCCCCTACCCTACCCCCCCTAAACCCCCCCCACCTCCCCTGCCAGGAGCATCAGGGTACCAATAGAATTTTACATACGTACGCCCCACCCCCCCCCCCCTCCTCAAAAAAAATAATGACCCTACCAACTTCCTCATTATTATTATTATTATTATTATTATTTTATTTTGTTTTCCTTTTTTTTTTTTTTTTTTTAAGTGGTGTAGAGTAAGATTTAAGATACACTTTATAAGATGGAATGGGTAATGTTTCCTATATCTGGCCCCCCCCCTCCAGCCCCCCCCTATGCCCCCTCACCCCCCTTTCCCACCGCCCCTTGTTTCCCTGTTTCCCCAAGTCAGTATTTTTCCAATGTAAGATTTTTTTTTTTTTTTTTCCTTCCCTTCATAAGTGCAATTTTTTTTTTTTTTTTTATCAAAGAAAATTTTCCGCTGATATTTTTATGCATTTTCTAGGATATATATATATTTAATTTTTTTTTCCTTTTTTTTTTTTCCCCCTCACCTATATCTACCTACCTACCGACTCTCTTTTGTTATAATTTATTTCTTTTCAATATTCCCCGACTGTTTCTTAACTAAAAGTGTATCGGATATGCGTTCATGTGTGCGTATGTGTGTGCGTGTGTGGATATTATGCGGGTTTAGATGTCGGTTTGTAAAAAGAATTAACTTATGGATGTGAATTTTTAACGACAAAATCGACATCAATGTAAATATTTTCCCGATAAATTTTAGATATATTACAAAAATTTACTCGATTATGAAATTCCAAACAGAGATCGATGAGAAATTAATGTTTTCTTTTCTTCATCCATAATAAAAATATTCGTTTGTTATGAAAATGAAAAAAGACGAAGCGATGAAATGATGTTTTTTAATCTTATATATATATATATATATATATATATATATATATATATATATATATATATATATATATATATATATATATATATATATATATATATATATATATATACATCCGATTCAATTTGTTTGTTTATAGATGTCAATGTTAATTCTATCGCAAACATAGAATTTAAACGATAATTTATTCAAACGATAAATTTAGTTTTAACGATAATTTGGTTTAAACATTAATTTGTGTTTAACAATAATTTTTGCTAAACGATAATTTGGTTTCATCAAAAATTTGATTAAAACAATAATTTAATTAAACATTAAATTGGTTTTAACGATAAATTTGATTAAACGGATAAATTTGAAACGTAAATATCCGATACATTTTTAGTCCTTCCTCCAATTATCAAGTTAATTTAATTGTCTTATTATTATTATTATCATTATTATCATTATTATCATTATTATTATTATTATTATTATTATTATTATTATGACGAACATTTTGTGTACATCAAACCCTTTCTTTGTAGATAATAATAATTCTTCCCTTTATTCATCCCTTCCATCCCCTTACCTGTACGCCACCCCCGCCCCCCTTTACCCCTTTACCTCTATTAATCATTGCAATTACGATGTACAGTATTTGTCGAGATTACAAACAAAACAAAGAAGCAAACAAACAAATTTCTCTCCACCCTGCGTTGAGGTTGGCTTATGGTTGCATGTTTTGTTTTTTTTCTTCAATAGCGATTCTTTTTTTGGAAATAAAAAACAATTTAGTCTTCCCTCTCTTCTCTTTTTTACTATTTAAACCCTTAAGATATTTGTATATATATATATATATATATATATATATATATATATATATATATATATATATATATATATATATATATATATATATGTATAAAAAGGATTTCCCTCTACTCCATTTTCTATGCTATTCCCGTTTTCTTTCTTTTCATTCATTTTTTTTTTCTTTTTTTTTTTCATTTATTATTATTATCATTATTTATTCATCTACGTTTTCTGTTCTATTCTTGTAAATGTTATCTCTCTCTCTCTCTCTCTCTCTCTCTCTCTCTCTCTCTCTCTCTCTCTCTCTCTCTCTCTCTCTCTCTCTCTCTCTCTCTCTCTCTCTCTCTCTCTCTCTCTCTCTCTCAGCAGTATTAAAGTCAAGGGAAACATGTAAATTACCTCACTTTTCTTACATTTTCCCCCTCCTCTCTTTTTTCCCCTCTGTTTTTCCCTTTGATTTCCCCTCATTTTCTCTCCTTTTCTCTATATTTCTCTTCTTTCCTCATCTTTTTTCCCCTCTTTTTCTCTTCTATTTGCTCTATTTCCTCACCTTATTCTCTCTTTTTTTCTCCTCTTTTCCTCCCCTCTATTTCCTCTCTTTCCTCCCCTCTATTCCCCTCCTTTCCCCTCAGTAACTATTGATAAAATGGAATTGTGTGATTTAGTGCAAATATGCCTGGGACCATTATTTATTTATTTATCTATCTATCTATCTATCTATCTATCTATTTGCCTTCGATTATTCATTATCATCATTATCATTATTATCATTATTATTATTATTTTCATTCCTCCTCCTCCTCCTCCTCCTCCTCCTCCTCCTCCTCCTCCTCCTCCTCCTCCTCCTCCTCCTCTTTCATCTTTTCACAGTCAGACAAGAAAAAAAACCACATTATTTATATTTGTGAGAATCATTATTATTATCATTATTATCATTATTACCATCATCATCATCATCATCATCATTATCACTCACGCTAAAGCCAGCCAGAACCAGGACTGAAACGGCGTGTGGTGAGTGGAAACACACCCTTTTTTTCCCTATCCTTTCCATTTTTTTCCTTATCACTTTTTTCCCCTTACTATTTTTCCTTCCACTTTTTTTTCCTTATTCCCTACCCCTTTTTTTTTCCCCTTCCCTTACCCCTTTATTTCCCTTCCTTTTTTCCCCTTACCACACTATATTTTCCCTTACACTTATTTCCCTCACTATTTTTTCCTTCTTCTTTCTCTACCCTTTCTTTTCTCCTTTTTTTCCCTCCTCTATTTTCCTTCTCCTTTTATTCCTACACTATTTTCCTTCTCTTTATTCCCTACCTATCCTTTATTTCCTTCCTTTCTTCCCTAATCCTCCTCACCACCACCACCACCACCACCACCACCACCACCACCACCACCACCACCACTACCCCCAAAAAAAACCATTGTGAGTATCCATATAGATTTTTTTTATATATATATAGATAGATAGATGTCCTGTCGCTCACTTTCTATATAATCTTTTCTAATATATATATATAATTTTTTTTTTGTATATATAGAATAATTCACATTCATTTCCTTTCCTTATATATCTCTTTCCTTTTTTTCAATTATGTCATTTATTCTTATTTTATTATTATTATTATTATTATTATTATTATTATTGTTATTCATTTTTTTCTTTGGCTTTTTATGTTTATATTTGCATTTTTCGTGGCAGCTAATTTTGTTTGTTTTTTCGTCATTTTCTTCTTGTCGTTTTCTTTCCGTCAAAATTTTTTCGTCATTTTCTTATCGTCATTTTCTTCTCGTCAATTTTTTTCTCGTCATTTTCTTATCGTCAATTTTTTTCTCGTCATTTTCTTCTCGTCAATTTTTTTCTCGTCATTTTCTTCTCGTCAAAGTTTTTCTTTCGTCATTTTCTTCTCGTCAAAGTTTTTCTTTCGTCATTTTCTTCTCGTCAAATTTTCTTTTCGTAATTTTCTCGGCTTCTCTCGGATAAGTTTGGGATGGACTGAACATGACTTAACTTACCAATGACTTATGAGATCACTTAAGTCACCATCCAGTCAGTCAGTCAGTCAGTCAGTCCATTCCTAACTTAACCTTCGTAGATAAACATTCTTTAGTATAATATTACCTATCAAAACTTCTTTCTTTTTTTCAACTATCGCCTTAACCTTGCCGGAAAAGCCTTTTACGATGTCTGTACGTACATCTGTGTGCGCGCGTGTGTATGTATGTATGTATGTACAGCGCAATTTTTTTTACGTTGTAGATTCGCGCGTTTAATATCCCGTCTGTCTGTCTGTACGTAACCAAACAAAAGCGCAAAAGTGTACTCAAACTAACCTATGCAACTCCTATGTCCTCAACTTCCTCCCGGTGGTTTTCCTGCCTCACGTTTTTGGAGGCTGTTAAGGTAGCCCGGCAGAGTAGCTCACCCAGTCTCTCCTTCAGCTAATGGGGGTTGACAGCCATGTATTTAAGTGTCATTTACGCGTCCCCCAGGCTTGAACGGGGGCTGGGTGGGGGGTCATTTTGAAGCTGTTGACTAGGTCTGTGCTGTGCCAAATGTTTGTTCCGCTGTGCCTGCTGTGGCGTGCTGTAAAGAGCTGTAAAGTGACCCCCATGCCAATTTTTTCTGCTGTGTGTCTATCTCCTGCTCCTATTTATCAATCTTATACTACTCCTCCTCCTTGTCTTCTTCCTCCTCCTCCTCCTTCTCCTCCAAATGTTGTCCTTTATATAAAAACTGTGATGTCATAATTTGTTTGTTAATAAATTAATAAAAAACTTGTTGATATGTTATGCCTCCATCCACCCCTTTCTTCCCCCCCTTGTGTGTGTGTGTGTGTGTGTGTACGTTTTATATATACCTTATAGTGCTTTCTCTCTCTCTCTCTCTCTCTCTCTCTCTCTCTCTCTCTCTCTCTCTCTCTCTCTCTCTCTCTCTCTCTCTCTCTCTCTCTCTCTCTCTCTCTCTCTCTCTCTCTCTCTCTCTCTCTCTCTCTCTCTCTCTTAATCATCCTCTCTCCTCCTCCTCCTCCTCCTCCTCCTTCTCCTCCTCTTCCTCCTAACTCCTAACTTTGCTAACGGGTGTGTGTGTAGTTGTAGCTGGTGTGTGGTGTAGAAAATATAGTGTGTGTATGTAGATGTGTGTGTGTGTGTGTGTGTGTGTGTGTGTGTGCTTTAGAAGGTGTGTGGTTGTGTGTGTGTGTGTGTGTGTGTGTGTGTGTGCGTTTTTGTGTGTGTTTTTGGACTTCCTACTAATTCAATGCTTGCTCAGAGGATTCTATACGGTAAGGAATCTTTTTCTATTTACTTATTGTAGAATTATTATGTAGTTGTAGTTGTAGTTGTAGTGAGGTTAGTTATATACAGTAGTGTAGTGATTCCTGTATTGTATTTGTATTATTATTGTGTATTTTTTTGTATTTATTTTACTTTTTTGTGATTTCCATATTTTTATTCATATTTTTATTCATATTTTTATTCATTGATTATCATATTTTTATTTATCTATTTATTTATTTATTTTTTTATAATATATACATCAGTTTTATTCAATTTGGAAATGATGATAAGAAGCAAAATTGAGCTGGAAAAATAAAATAATAATAATAATAATAATAATAATAATAATAATAATAAAAATACATCTACAGAACCTAAATAATACAACTATACATATACATAGAAGTAGTAGTATTGTATTAGTTGTATTAGTAGAATGCATGACGTGTGTGTGTGTGTGTGTGTGTGTAGAATAGAGTAGTAGTAATAGAGAAAATAATGTATAAGTATAGATATATATATATATAATGTATAATATGTATAAACTAAATTCTATCTTAATTTTGCAGGATTCATAATTATTGTATTGTATTTCAGATGTATAATATGTGTGTGTGGGTGTGGGTGGGTGTATGTATGTATAATATGTATGTATGTATGTGTATGTTTATGTTTGTAAGTGTATTAATAAGTCTTCATTATCAATTAGGTTTTTTTTTTTTTTTTTTTGCATAAAAAAATGAAAAAAATTGATAGCAATGAAAAATAAATTAGGTACACAAAAAAAGATAGAATATAATACAAACAAAATAAAATATATAATAAAAATACAATATAATATAGAACAAAAAGACATAGTAAGGTAGAAATACATTAATCTTAGTTACTGAAAGATATAAAAAAAAAAAATATATATTAGTTACTTCATTTCAGCTAAATTGACGAAAGACAGAACTAGACAGACAGACAGACAGACAGGTGACGATAGGGATAGACAGATAGATAAACAGAAAATAGATAGATAGAGAGAAGAGAAAGAAAGTTAGACAGAGAGACAGATAGATGGATAGATGAGACAGGACCAGATACAGACAAAAAAAATATAGATAGATAGGAATAGACAGATATATAAAGAGAAATATATAGATGGATAGACAGAATTAGAGAAGAGATAGATAACTTTATTGAGACAGATAAATAGACAGAAATAGATAGATAGATAGGACAGAAAGATAGATAGAAAAATAGATAGAGGAGATTAGTAGATAATGATGATGATAATGATGACGAGTAGGTTTGGTCTGTATGGTGTTGGTGTTGTTGTTGTTGTTGTTGTTTATTTATTTACACTGTATGCTGTATTTTTGTGTATGGGTATTGGCCCCCCCCCCTACCTTCCCTGCCTCCCCTCCCCCCCCTACCACAAAAAAAAAAAAAGTTAAGAATTGAAATATATATAAACTTCTTAAAACAACTATTTTCAACAATTCTTAACTTTTTTTTTCTCAACCAGAATTTTTTTTTTTTTTTTTGGGGGGGGGTTCCTTAATAAAATAAAATAAAATAATTACCGTTTTTCCCCTTTAAAAAAAATACATAAAAAAAATCTTATGCTATGTGATTTGACCTTCCCATCACTTCCCTTCACTTCCCATCACATTCCCTTCACTTCCCTTCCCTTCCCATCACATCACTTCACTTCCCTTCACTTCCCTTCACTTCCCATCACTTCCCTTCACTTCCCATCACTTCCCATCCCTTCACTTCCCTTCCCTTCCCGTCACTTCCC
>JAXIVD010003260.1:20000-40000 GCA_036785275.1 Cancer borealis
TGGATAGAAAACTTCCTGACTGGCAGACAGCAGCGAGTGATGGTCAATGGTGAGGCCTCAGACTGGAAGGAGGTCACTAGTGGAGTGCCTCAAGGATCAGTGCTAGGTCCCCTGTTATTTGTCATGTTCATTAATGATCTCCCGGGTGCGGTTAAGCATGGCAGTGAGGTATACCTGCATGCAGATGACACCAAGGTGTTCCGGAGAATTACTAGTGAGGAGGACTGACAAGCTACAGGAAGACTTAAATGAAATACACAAATGGTCTGAAAAATGGATGCTCAAATTCCACCCAGACAAAAATAAGCATATGAGAATAGGCAGATCAGATGTGGATGTGCATGATTATACAATGCAAGTACACAATGCAAGGCACAATTACCAGAACCAGACAAGAAAAGGATATTGGAGTTATGATAGATGGCAAGCTGACATTCTCAGAATACCTAGCTGAGAAGATCAACAAGGCAGATACCATACTGGGCATTATCAGGAGAACATTTGTGTATCTTGACCCAACGATTCTCAAAGCACTGTACATGGCAATGGTGCGGCCTCACTTGGAGTATGCAAACCAGGTGTGGTGTCCGCACCTGGTCAAGGACGTGGAAGCAATTGAAAATGTTCAACGTCGGGCAACGAAACTGGTGCCAGAACTGAAGGAACTCCCTTATGAAGAGAGGCTCATGAAAATGAACCTGCCCACACTGGCCTACAGAAGATCAAGAGGCGACCAGATTGAGGCGTACAAGATCATTACTCATAAGTATGACCCAGACTGCACGGGTGGAATCTTCAAGATGAGGGAAGACACCACGACCAGAGGAAACTCAAAGAAGCTCTATAAGTCGGGGACGAGGCTTAACACCAGGAAGTATACGTTCTCCAATCGGGTTGTCAACAACTGGAACAACTTGCCAGAGTGGCTGATCAGTGCGGAATCGACAGTAAAATTTGAGTCAAACCTGGACAAAGCATGGAAAGACCAAGCACAGAAATTTGATTATAAAGCACTAATAGTCACCGGAGCCACCACCCGCACACAAAGTTTTAATAGAAACCAAGATAACAAGCTGGAGACACAGGCGTAAGCCTCCTCCAGAACTTCATCTGTGAGCATCTGTGAGCAAAATGATGTCAGTGTGTTGCAGTGAAGAAGTGAGTCCCGGGGCCTCTCCTTCTCTGTCAATAAATGTGCCCATATCCACTTCTCTAGACCCAGTGTAGATCCTGTCTATGGTTATTTCATAGGTGATAACCCCATTCCCAACAAACAGTCTTTTAGGGACCTCGGCATCTTAGTCGACCCCTCCTTAAAATTCCACCTGCATATCAATGAAGTATGTGGTAAGGGTAATGGAGTTGCTAATTCTATCCTTAGAGGTACTGTTTGCAGGTCTCCGGAGTTTATGCTTCAGGTTTTCATTACTCACATCCGTCCTATTATTGAGTTTGGTAGTGTGTTGTGGAATGCTGGTTATGTGGGGGATTTGTCAATGCTGGAATCAGTTCAGAGAAGATGGACAAAGAAAATCGTTGGTTATGCGGCCTTTCCTTACTCAGTTAGGCTGTCCACGTTGAATTTATTTTCCATCAAAGGCAGATTACTTGGTGCTGATTTGATCTTAGTTTGGAAGATCATGACCGGATTGTGTCCTTGTTTATGTGATATGTTTGAGAGAGTGACTCATGGTCGTACAAGAGGTCATAGTAAAAAAAAAATTTATGCCCCGTCATTCAACCGAAGTTAGATCGCGCTTCTTCTCAGTAAGAGTCATCGATCTCTGGAATTCCCTCCCCTGAAGAAGTGATTTTAGCACAATCTGTCCAGGCCTTTAAACGTCTCCTTGCACATTGTCTTGGTCCTCGTCTCTATGAGTTTTGTTAGATGTTTTCCATGGTGGTTTTGTGCTGCATCTAACATTAGCCAACCACTTCCTTGTTTGTCCTGTTCTTCTCAAGACCTTCTGGTTGGATGATGCAGCAGAGGCTGATGAGGGATGCAAGACCCTCATCATGGTAAGAAATCATGGTAAGATGCATTTAGGGTGACAGCGGCATTCCTAATTATCACGAACCGGCTTATTGTACAATAAAAAAAACTTTATATAACTAAATGTGTTATTGAAAACACCATTAGATTCTTGAAAAGTAGATTCAAGTCTGATGAACCTCGAGGTTAACCTTGACAATGTTACACCTATTATTTCTTTACAACTACTGCTCCACCTCTTTCTTATATATATGAGTCTTACATACTATACATAGTGTACTCAACACATCTGTGAAGGTTTCTGGCGGTGCTCACCATTATTTACCTCGCAAAACTTCTTTGAAATTATGATAGGTTGTGTTAGGTTGGTTAGGTTATGTCAAGTTATGGTTATGTTAAAGTTGTTAGGTTACGGTTATGTTATGGTTAGGTTAAGTTAGGTTCGATTATATAAGATTTTTACATTTTATCACCCGGAAATTAGGGTTCGCAAATAAATTTTTTTACGGGTTTGAGTATTAAAATGTAAAAATCTTATGTAACCGAACCTAACTGAACCGCACCTAACCTAACTTAACATAACCATAATATAACCGCAAGCTAACCTAACAACCTTAACCTAACCATAACTTAACCCTTTAAACCCTGATCTATGAAGGCATTGATATTTTTTGCTGTTTCTTAATATTTTTTGAACTCTCATCCCATAGATAACATCTGCATAGGTAAATAAGAAGAAAATGTATTATGGCAGTTTTTATAGGCATGGGATTCTAGGATCCCGTCAGGCATTTCTGAGCATTTCAATGATACTATACGAAAACCTTGTTGTAAATTCGTTTCACTATATTTCTAATTACAAACTGCATGAAAACAATAAAATTGTTCATTTTCTCAAAACATACATGAACAGACATATAAATCTATCAAAGTAGATAATTTTCATGTTAGTGAGATGTAGATAATGACATATATAATAATGTATATACATAAGAATTATTAGAGATATTGGAAATATCATTGCAGCATCTATTAGACCTAATTAAACTCTACAACTGACATAATGAATATTTGTATTATGTATAATAATTACGCAGTAAAATTAAACCATATCTTTTTTCCAAAAAATAGATTTCGTTCTAATTTTCTCGGAAACTTTTAGAGATATTGGAAATATCATTGCAGCATCTGATAGAACTAATTAAACTCTACAACTGTCATAATGAATATTTGTTCTATGTATAATAATTACGTAGTAAAATTAAACCGTATCTTTTTTTCAAAAAATTAATTTCTTTCTAATTTTCTCGGAAGCTATTAGAGATATTGAAAATATCATTGCAGCATCTGATAGACCTAATTAAACTCAACAACTGTCGAAATGAATATATGTTCTATGTATAATAATTACACAGTAAAATTAAATCATATCTTTTTACCAAAAAATAGATTTCATTCTAATTTTCTCAGAAGCTATTAGAGATATTGGAAATAATATTGCAGCATCTGATAGACCTAATTAAACTCTACAACTGTCATAATGAATATTTGTTCTTAGATCAAATTTAGCATTAAAATGAAATTATCACTTTTTATTTCTTCCTCATTTTCTCGAAAGCTATTAGACATATTGAAAATGTCATTGCAGCATCTGATAGATCTTATTATACTATATAACTGTCATTATGAATATTTGTTTTATGGCTAATAATTACGCAATAATATAAAACCGTTTCTTTTTTCCAAAATATAACTTTCCTCCTCATTTTCTCGAAAGCCATTAGAGATATTGGAAATATCATTGTAGCATTTGATAGATCTAATTAAACTCTACAATAACCATTATGAATATTCGTTTTATGTATAATAATTACGCAGTAAAATTAAACCATATCTTTTTTCCAAAAAAAAAATTTCGTTTGAATTTTCTCGGAAGCTATTAGAGATATTGGAAATACCATTGCAGCATCTGATAGATCTAATTAAACTCTACAACTATCATAATGAATATTTGTTCCATGTATAATAATTAGGCAGTAAAATTAAACCGTATCATTTTTCCAAAAAATAGATTTCGTTCTAATTTTCTCGAAAGCTATTAGAGATATTGGAAATATCATTGCACCATCTAATAGACCTTATTAAACTCTACAATTATCATAATGAATATTTGTTCTATGTATAGTAATTAGGCAGTAAAATTAAACCGTATCATTTTTCCAAAAAATAGATTTCGTTCTAATTTTCTCGAAAGCTATTAGAGATATAGGAAATATCATTGCAGCATCTGATAAACCTAATTAAACTCTACATTTGACATAATGAATATTTGTTCTATGTTTAATAATTACGCAGTAAAATTAAACCGTATCTTTTTATTTTTTTTTAATTGATTTCGTTCTAATTTGCTCGGAAGCTATTAGGGATATTGGAAATATCATTGCAGCATCTGATAGACCTAATTAAACTCTACAATTGTCATAATGAATATATGTTCTTAGATCAAATTTAGCAGTAAAATGAAACTATCACTTTTTTTTTCTTCCTCATTTTCTCGAAAGCTATTAGACATATTGGAAATGTCATTGCAGCATCTGATATACCTTATTATACTATATAACTGTCATTATGAATATTTGTTTTATGACTAATAATTATGCAATTATATAAAACCGTATTTTTTTTCCAAAACATAACTTTCCTCCTCATTTTCTCGAAAGCTATTAAAGATATTGGAAATATCATTGTAGCATCTGATCGGCTTAATTAAACTCTACAACTGACATAATGAATATTTGTTCTATTTATAATAATTACGCAGTAAAATTAAACGATATCTTTTTTCCAAAAAATAGATTTCGTTCTAATTTTCTCGGAAGCCATTAGAGATATTGGAAATATCATTGCAGCATCTGATAGAACTAATTAAACTCTTCAACTCTCATAATGAATATTTCTTCTATGTATAATAATTACGCAGTAAAATAAAACCATATTTTTTTTCCAAAAAATAGATTTCGTTCTAATTTTCTCGGAAACTTTTAGAGATATTGGAAATATCATTGCAGCATCTGATAGAACTAATTAAACTCTACAACTGTCATAATGAATATTTGTTCTATGTATAATAATTACGTAGTAAAATTAAACCGTATCTTTTTTTCAAAAAATTTATTTCTTTCTAATTTTCTCGGAAGCTATTAGAGATATTGAAAATATCATTGCAGCATCTGATAGACCTAATTAAACTCAACAACTGTCGAAATGAATATATGTTCTATGTATAATAATTACACAGTAAAATTAAATCATATCTTTTTACCAAAAAATAGATTTCGTTCTAATTTTCTCAGAAGCTATTAGAGATATTGGAAATAACATTGCAGCATCTGATAGACCTAATTAAACTCTACAACTGTCATAATGAATATTTGTTCTTAGATCAAATTTAGCAGTAAAATGAAACTATCACTTTTTTTTTCTTCCTCATTTTCTCGAAAGCTATTAGACATATTGAAAATGTCATTGCAGCATCTGATAGATCTTATTATACTCTATAACTGTCATTATGAATATTTGTTTTATGGCTAATAATTACGCAATAATATAAAACCGTTTCTTTTTTCCAAAATATAACTTTCCTCCTCATTTTCTCGAAAGCCATTAGAGATATTGGAAATATCATTGTAGCATCTGATAGATCTAATTAAACTCTACAATAACCATTATGAATATTCGTTCTATGTATAATAATTACGCAGTAAAATTAAACCATATCTTTTTTCCAAAAAATTAATTTCGTTTTAATTTTCTCGGAAGCTATTAGAGATATTGGAAATACCATTGCAGCATCTGATAGATCTAATTAAACTCTACAACTATCCTAATGAATATTTGTTCCATGTATAATAATTAGGCAGTAAAATTAAACCGTATAATTTTTCCAAAAAATAGATTTCGTTCTAATTTTCTCGAAAGCTATTAGAGATATTGGAAATATCATTGCACCATCTAATAGACCTTATTAAACTCTACAATTATCATAATGAATATTTGTTCTATGTATAGTAATTAGGCAGTAAAATTAAACCGTATCATTTTTCCAAAAAATAGATTTCGTTCTAATTTTCTCGAAAGCTATTAGAGATATAGGAAATATCATTGCAGCATCTGATAAACCTAATTAAACTCTACATTTGACATAATGAATATTTGTTCTATGTTTAATAATTACGCAGTAAAATTAAACCGTATCTTTATATATTTTTTTAATTGATTTCGTTCTAATTTGCTCGGAAGCTATTAGGGATATTGGAAATATCATTGCAGCATCTGATAGACCTAATTAAACTCTACAACTGTCATAATGAATATATGTTCTTAGATCAAATTTAGCAGTAAAATGAAACTATCATTTTTTTTATTCCTCATTTCCTCGAAAGCTATTAGACATATTGGAAATGTCATTGCAGCTTCTGATAGACCTTGTTATACTATATAACTGTCATTATGAATATTTGTTTTACGACTAATAATTACGCAATAATATAAAACCGTATCTTTTTTCCAAAACATAACTTTCCTCCTCATTTTCTCGAAAGCTATTAGAGATATTGGAAATATCATTGTAGCATCTGATAGGCTTAATTAAACTCTACAACTGCCATAATAAATATTTGTTCTATGTATAATAATTACGCAGTAAAATTAAACCATATCTTTTTTCCAAAAAATAGATTTCGTTCTAATTTTCTCAGAAGCCATTAGAGATATTGGAAATATCATTGCAGCATTTGATAGAACTAATTAAACTCTTCAACTGTCATAATAAATATTTCTTCTATGTATAATAATTACGCAGTAAAATAAAACCATATCTTTTTTCCTAAAAATAGATTTCGTTCTAATTTTCTCGGAAGCTATTAGAGATATTGTAAATATCATTGCAGCATCTGATAAACCTAATTAAACTCTACAACTGTCATAATGAATATTTGTTCTATGTTTAATAATTACGCAGTAAAATTAAACCATATCCTTTTTTCCAAAAAATAGTTTTCGTTCTAATTTTCTCGGAAATTATTAGAGATATTGGAAATATCATTGCAGCATCTACTAGACCTAATTAAACTCTACAACTGACATAATGAATATTTGTATTATGTATAATAATTACGCAGTAAAATTAAACCATATCTTTTTTCCAAAAAATAGATTTCGTTCTAATTTTCTCGGAAACTTTTAGAGATATTGGAAATATCATTGCAGCATCTGATAGAACTAATTAAACTCTACAACTGTCATAATGAATATTTGTTCTATGTATAATAATTACGTAGTAAAATTAAACCGTATCTTTTTTTGAAAAAAAAATTTTCTTTCTAATTTTCTCGGAAGCTATTAGAGATATTGAAAATATCATTGCAGCATCTGATAGACCTAATTAAACTCAACAACTGTCATTATGAATATTTGTTCTATGTTTAATAATTACGCAGTAAAATTAAACCATATCCTTTTTTCCAAAAAATAGTTTTCGTTCTAAATTTCTCGGAAATTATTAGAGATATTGGAAATATCATTGCAGCATCTACTAGACCTAATTAAACTCTACAACTGACATAATGAATATTTGTATTATGTATAATAATTACGCAGTAAAATTAAACCATATCTTTTTTCCAAAAAATAGATTTCGTTCTAATTTTCTCGGAAACTTTTAGAGATATTGGAAATATCATTGCAGCATCTGATAGAACTAATTAAACTCTACAACTGTCATAATGAATATTTGTTCTATGTATAATAATTACGTAGTAAAATTAAACCGTATCTTTTTTTCAAAAAAATATTTTCTTTCTAATTTTCTCGGAAGCTATTAGAGATATTGAAAATATCATTGCAGCATCTGATAGACCTAATTAAACTCAACAACTGTCGAAATGAATATATGTTCTATGTATAATAATTACACAGTAAAATTAAATCATATCTTTTTACCAAAAAATAGATTTCGTTCTAATTTTCTCAGAAGCTATTAGAGATATTGGAAATAACATTGCAGCATCTGATAGACCTAATTAAACTCTACAACTGTCATAATGAATATTTGTTCTTAGATCAAATTTAGCAGTAAAATTAAACTATCACTTTTTTTTTCTTCCTCATTTTCTCGAAAGCTATTAGACATATTGAAAATGTTATTGCAGCATCCGATAGACCTTATTATACTATATAACTGTCATTATGAATATTTGTTTTATGGCTAATAATTACGCAATAATATAAAACCGTTTCTTTTTTCCAAAATATAACTTTCCTCCTCATTTTCTAGAAAGCCATTAGAGATATTGGAAATATCATTGCTGCATCTGATAGATCTAATTAAACTCTACAATAACCATTATGAATATTCGTTCTATGTATAATAATTACGCAGTAAAATTAAACCATATCTTTTTTCCAAAAAATTAATTTCGTTTTAATTTTCTCGGAAGCTATTAGAGATATTGGAAATACCATTGCAGCATCTGATAGATCTAATTAAACTCTACAACTATCATAATGAATATTTGTTCCATGTATAATAATTAGGCAGTAAAATTAAACCGTATAATTTTTCCAAAAAATAGATTTCGTTCTAATTTTCTCGAAAGCTATTAGAGATATTGGAAATATCATTGCACCATCTAATAGACCTTATTAAACTCTACAATTATCATAATGAATATTTGTTCTATGTATAGTAATTAGGCAGTAAAATTAAACCGTATCATTTTTCCAAAAAATAGATTTCGTTCTAATTTTCTCGAAAGCTATTAGAGATATAGGAAATATCATTGCAGCATCTGATAAACCTAATTAAACTCTACATTTGACATAATGAATATTTGTTCTATGTTTAATAATTACGCAGTAAAATTAAACCGTATCTTTTTATTTTTTTTTTATTGATTTCGTTCTAATTTGCTCGGAAGCTATTAGGGATATTGGAAATATCATTGCAGCATCTGATAGACCTAATTAAACTCTACAACTGTCATAATGAATATATGTTCTTAGATCAAATTTAGCAGTAAAATGAAACTATCATTTTTTTTATTCCTCATTTCCTCGAAAGCTATTAGACATATTGGAAATGTCATTGCAGCTTCTGATAGACCTTATTATACTATATAACTGTCATTATGAATATTTGTTTTACGACTAATAATTACGCAATAATATAAAACCGTATCATTTTTCCAAAACATAACTTTCCCCCTCATTTTCTCGAAAGCTATTAGAGATATTGGAAATATCATTGTAGCATCTGATAGGCTTAATTAAACTCTACAACTGACATAATAAATATTTGTTCTATGTATAATAATTACGCAGTAAAATTAAACCATATCTTTTTTCCAAAAAATAGATTTCGTTCTAATTTTCTCAGAAGCCATTAGAGATATTGGAAATATCATTGCAGCATTTGATAGAACTAATTAAACTCTTCAACTGTCATAATAAATATTTCTTCTATGTATAATAATTACGCAGTAAAATAAAACCATATTTTTTTTCCTAAAAATAGATTTCGTTCTAATTTTCTCGGAAGCTATTAGAGATATTGTAAATATCATTGCAGCATCTGATAAACCTAATTAAACTCTACAACTGTCATAATGAATATTTGTTCTATGTTTAATAATTACGCAGTAAAATTAAACCATATCCTTTTTTCCAAAAAATAGATTTCGTTCTAATTTTCTCGGAAATTATTAGAGATATTGGAAATATCATTGCAGCATCTACTAGACCTAATTAAACTCTACAACTGACATAATGAATATTTGTATTATGTATAATAATTACGCAGTAAAATTAAACCATATCTTTTTTCCAAAAAATAGATTTCGTTCTAATTTTCTCGGAAACTTTTAGAGATATTGGAAATATCATTGCAGCATCTGATAGAACTAATTAAACTCTACAACTGTCATAATGAATATTTGTTCTATGTATAATAATTACGTAGTAAAATTAAACCGTATCTTTTTTTGAAAAAAAAATTTTCTTTCTAATTTTCTCGGAAGCTATTAGAGATATTGAAAATATCATTGCAGCATCTGATAGACCTAATTAAACTCAACAACTGTCATTATGAATATTTGTTCTATGTTTAATAATTACGCAGTAAAATTAAACCATATCCTTTTTTCCAAAAAATAGTTTTCGTTCTAAATTTCTCGGAAATTATTAGAGATATTGGAAATATCATTGCAGCATCTACTAGACCTAATTAAACTCTACAACTGACATAATGAATATTTGTATTATGTATAATAATTACGCAGTAAAATTAAACCATATCTTTTTTCCAAAAAATAGATTTCGTTCTAATTTTCTCGGAAA
The DNA here is from genome assembly GCA_036785275.1 of Cancer borealis. Taxonomy (NCBI): domain Eukaryota; kingdom Metazoa; phylum Arthropoda; class Malacostraca; order Decapoda; family Cancridae; genus Cancer; species Cancer borealis. Next base: position 30,388 of record JAXIVD010003260.1, read on the forward strand.
CTTTTAGAGATATTGGAAATATCATTGCAGCATCTGATAGAACTAATTAAACTCTACAACTGTCATAATGAATATTTGTTCTATGTATAATAATTACGTAGTAAAATTAAACCGTATCTTTTTTTCAAAAAAATATTTTCTTTCTAATTTTCTCGGAAGCTATTAGAGATATTGAAAATATCATTGCAGCATCTGATAGACCTAATTAAACTCAACAACTGTCGAAATGAATATATGTTCTATGTATAATAATTACACAGTAAAATTAAATCATATCTTTTTACCAAAAAATAGATTTCGTTCTAATTTTCTCAGAAGCTATTAGAGATATTGGAAATAACATTGCAGCATCTGATAGACCTAATTAAACTCTACAACTGTCATAATGAATATTTGTTCTTAGATCAAATTTAGCAGTAAAATTAAACTATCACTTTTTTTTTCTTCCTCATTTTCTCGAAAGCTATTAGACATATTGAAAATGTTATTGCAGCATCCGATAGACCTTATTATACTATATAACTGTCATTATGAATATTTGTTTTATGGCTAATAATTACGCAATAATATAAAACCGTTTCTTTTTTCCAAAATATAACTTTCCTCCTCATTTTCTAGAAAGCCATTAGAGATATTGGAAATATCATTGCTGCATCTGATAGATCTAATTAAACTCTACAATAACCATTATGAATATTCGTTCTATGTATAATAATTACGCAGTAAAATTAAACCATATCTTTTTTCCAAAAAATTAATTTCGTTTTAATTTTCTCGGAAGCTATTAGAGATATTGGAAATACCATTGCAGCATCTGATAGATCTAATTAAACTCTACAACTATCATAATGAATATTTGTTCCATGTATAATAATTAGGCAGTAAAATTAAACCGTATAATTTTTCCAAAAAATAGATTTCGTTCTAATTTTCTCGAAAGCTATTAGAGATATTGGAAATATCATTGCACCATCTAATAGACCTTATTAAACTCTACAATTATCATAATGAATATTTGTTCTATGTATAGTAATTAGGCAGTAAAATTAAACCCTATCATTTTTCCAAAAAATAGATTTCGTTCTAATTTTCTCGAAAGCTATTAGAGATATAGGAAATATCATTGCAGCATCTGATAAACCTAATTAAACTCTACATTTGACATAATGAATATTTGTTCTATGTTTAATAATTACGCAGTAAAATTAAACCGTATCTTTTTATTTTTTTTTAATTGATTTCGTTCTAATTTGCTCGGAAGCTATTAGGGATATTGGAAATATCATTGCAGCATCTGATAGACCTAATTAAACTCTACAACTGTCATAATGAATATATGTTCTTAGATCAAATTTAGCAGTAAAATGAAACTATCATTTTTTTTATTCCTCATTTCCTCGAAAGCTATTAGACATATTGGAAATGTCATTGCAGCTTCTGATAGACCTTATTATACTATATAACTGTCATTATGAATATTTGTTTTACGACTAATAATTACGCAATAATATAAAACCGTATCATTTTTCCAAAACATAACTTTCCCCCTCATTTTCTCGAAAGCTATTAGAGATATTGGAAATATCATTGTAGCATCTGATAGGCTTAATTAAACTCTACAACTGACATAATAAATATTTGTTCTATGTATAATAATTACGCAGTAAAATTAAACCATATCTTTTTTCCAAAAAATAGATTTCGTTCTAATTTTCTCAGAAGCCATTAGAGATATTGGAAATATCATTGCAGCATTTGATAGAACTAATTAAACTCTTCAACTGTCATAATAAATATTTCTTCTATGTATAATAATTACGCAGTAAAATAAAACCATATTTTTTTTCCTAAAAATAGATTTCGTTCTAATTTTCTCGGAAGCTATTAGAGATATTGTGAATATCATTGCAGCATCTGATAAACCTAATTAAACTCTACAACTGTCATAATGAATATTTGTTCTATGTTTAATAATTACGCAGTAAAATTAAACCATATCCTTTTTTCCAAAAAATAGTTTTCGTTCTAATTTTCTCGGAAATTATTAGAGATATTGGAAATATCATTGCAGCATCTACTAGACCTAATTAAACTCTACAACTGACATAATGAATATTTGTATTATGTATAATAATTACGCAGTAAAATTAAACCATATCTTTTTTCCAAAAAATAGATTTCGTTCTAATTTTCTCGGAAACTTTTAGAGATATTGGAAATATCATTGCAGCATCTGATAGAACTAATTAAACTCTACAACTGTCATAATGAATATTTGTTCTATGTATAATAATTACGTAGTAAAATTAAACCGTATCTTTTTTTGAAAAAAAAAATTTCTTTCTAATTTTCTCGGAAGCTATTAGAGATATTGAAAATATCATTGCAGCATCTGATAGACCTAATTAAACTCAACAACTGTCGAAATGAATATATGTTCTATGTATAATAATTACACAGTAAAATTAAATCATATCTTTTTACCAAAAAATAGATTTCGTTCTAATTTTCTCAGAAGCTATTAGAGATATTGGAAATAACATTGCAGCATCTGATAGACCTAATTAAACTCTACAACTGTCATAATGAATATTTGTTCTTAGATCAAATTTAGCAGTAAAATTAAACTATCACTTTTTTTTTCTTCCTCATTTTCTCGAAAGCTATTAGACATATTGAAAATGTCATTGCAGCATCCGATAGACCTTATTATACTATATAACTGTCATTATGAATATTTGTTTTATGGCTAATAATTACGCAATAATATAAAACCGTTTCTTTTTTCCAAAATATAACTTTCCTCCTCATTTTCTCGAAAGCCATTAGAGATATTGGAAATATCATTGCTGCATCTGATAGATCTATTTAAACTCTACAATAACCATTATGAATATTCGTTCTATGTATAATAATTACGCAGTAAAATTAAACCATATCTTTTTTCCAAAAAATTAATTTCGTTTTAATTTTCTCGGAAGCTATTAAAGATATTGGAAATACCATTGCAGCATCTGATAGATCTAATTAAACTCTACAACTATCCTAATGAATATTTGTTCCATGTATAATAATTAGGCAGTAAAATTAAACCGTATAATTTTTCCAAAAAATAGATTTCGTTCTAATTTTCTCGAAAGCTATTAGAGATATTGGAAATATCATTGCACCATCTAATAGACCTTATTAAACTCTACAATTATCATAATGAATATTTGTTCTATGTATAGTAATTAGGCAGTAAAATTAAACCGTATCATTTTTCCAAAAAATAGATTTCGTTCTAATTTTCTCGAAAGCTATTAGAGATATAGGAAATATCATTGCAGCATCTGATAAACCTAATTAAACTCTACATTTGACATAATGAATATTTGTTCTATGTTTAATAATTACGCAGTAAAATTAAACCGTATCTTTATATATTTTTTTTAATTGATTTCGTTCTAATTTGCTCGGAAGCTATTAGGGATATTGGAAATATCATTGCAGCATCTGATAGACCTAATTAAACTCTAAAACTGTCATAATGAATATATGTTCTTAGATCAAATTTAGCAGTAAAATGAAACTATCATTTTTTTTATTCCTCATTTCCTCGAAAGCTATTAGACATATTGGAAATGTCATTGCAGCTTCTGATAGACCTTATTATACTATATAACTGTCATTATGAATATTTGTTTTACGACTAATAATTACGCAATAATATAAAACCGTATCTTTTTTCCAAAACATAACTTTCCTCCTCATTTTCTCGAAAGCTATTAGAGATATTGGAAATATCATTGTAGCATCTGATAGGCTTAATTAAACTCTACAACTGACATAATAAATATTTGTTCTATGTATAATAATTACGCAGTAAAATTAAACCATATCTTTTTTCCAAAAAATAGATTTCGTTCTAATTTTCTCAGAAGCCATTAGAGATATTGGAAATATCATTGCAGCATTTGATAGAACTAATTAAACTCTTCAACTGTCATAATAAATATTTCTTCTATGTATAATAATTACGCAGTAAAATAAAACCATATCTTTTTTCCTAAAAATAGATTTCGTTCTAATTTTCTCGGAAGCTATTAGAGATATTGTAAATATCATTGCAGCATCTGATAAACCTAATTAAACTCTACAACTGTCATAATGAATATTTGTTCTATGTTTAATAATTACGCAGTAAAATTAAACCATATCCTTTTTTCCAAAAAATAGTTTTCGTTCTAATTTTCTCGGAAATTATTAGAGATATTGGAAATATCATTGCAGCATCTACTAGACCTAATTAAACTCTACAACTGACATAATGAATATTTGTATTATGTATAATAATTACGCAGTAAAATTAAACCATATCTTTTTTCCAAAAAATAGATTTCGTTCTAATTTTCTCGGAAACTTTTAGAGATATTGGAAATATCATTGCAGCATCTGATAGAACTAATTAAACTCTACAACTGTCATAATGAATATTTGTTCTATGTATAATAATTACGTAGTAAAATTAAACCGTATCTTTTTTTGAAAAAAAAAATTTCTTTCTAATTTTCTCGGAAGCTATTAGAGATATTGAAAATATCATTGCAGCATCTGATAGACCTAATTAAACTCAACAACTGTCATTATGAATATTTGTTCTATGTTTAATAATTACGCAGTAAAATTAAACCATATCCTTTTTTCCAAAAAATAGTTTTCGTTCTAATTTTCTCGGAAATTATTAGAGATATTGGAAATATCATTGCAGCATCTACTAGACCTAATTAAACTCTACAACTGACATAATGAATATTTGTATTATGTATAATAATTACGCAGTAAAATTAAACCATATTTTTTTTCCAAAAAATAGATTTCGTTCTAATTTTCTCGGAAACTTTTAGAGATATTGGAAATATCATTGCAGCATCTGATAGAACTAATTAAACTCTACAACTGTCATAATGAATATGTGTTCTATGTATAATAATTACGTAGTAAAATTAAACCGTATCTTTTTTTCAAAAAAATATTTTCTTTCTAATTTTCTCGGAAGCTATTAGAGATATTGAAAATATCATTGCAGCATCTGATAGACCTAATTAAACTCAACAACTGTCGAAATGAATATATGTTCTATGTATAATAATTACACAGTAAAATTAAATCATATCTTTTTACCAAAAAATAGATTTCGTTCTAATTTTCTCAGAAGCTATTAGAGATATTGGAAATAACATTGCAGCATCTGATAGACCTAATTAAACTCTACAACTGTCATAATGAATATTTGTTCTTAGATCAAATTTAGCAGTAAAATGAAACTATCACTTTTTTTTTCTTCCTCATTTTCTCGAAAGCTATTAGACATATTGAAAATGTTATTGCAGCATCCGATAGACCTTATTATACTATATAACTGTCATTATGAATATTTGTTTTATGGCTAATAATTACGCAATAATATAAAACCGTTTCTTTTTTCCAAAATATAACTTTCCTCCTCATTTTCTCGAAAGCCATTAGAGATATTGGAAATATCATTGCTGCATCTGATAGATCTAATTAAACTCTACAATAACCATTATGAATATTCGTTCTATGTATAATAATTACGCAGTAAAATTAAACCATATCTTTTTTCCAAAAAATTAATTTCGTTTTAATTTTCTCGGAAGCTATTAGAGATATTGGAAATACCATTGCAGCATCTGATAGATCTAATTAAACTCTACAACTATCATAATGAATATTTGTTCCATGTATAATAATTAGGCAGTAAAATTAAACCGTATAATTTTTCCAAAAAATAGATTTCGTTCTAATTTTCTCGAAAGCTATTAGAGATATTGGAAATATCATTGCACCATCTAATAGACCTTATTAAACTCTACAATTATCATAATGAATATTTGTTCTATGTATAGTAATTAGGCAGTAAAATTAAACCGTATCATTTTTCCAAAAAATAGATTTCGTTCTAATTTTCTCGAAAGCTATTAGAGATATAGGAAATATCATTGCAGCATCTGATAAACCTAATTAAACTCTACATTTGACATAATGAATATTTGTTCTATGTTTAATAATTACGCAGTAAAATTAAACCGTATCTTTTTATTTTTTTTTAATTGATTTTGTTCTAATTTGCTCGGAAGCTATTAGGGATATTGGAAATATCATTGCAGCATCTGATAGACCTAATTAAACTCTACAACTGTCATAATGAATATATGTTCTTAGATCAAATTTAGCAGTAAAATGAAACTATCATTTTTTTTATTCCTCATTTCCTCGAAAGCTATTAGACATATTGGAAATGTCATTGCAGCTTCTGATAGACCTTATTATACTATATAACTGTCATTATGAATATTTGTTTTACGACTAATAATTACGCAATAATATAAAACCGTATCATTTTTCCAAAACATAACTTTCCCCCTCATTTTCTCGAAAGCTATTAGAGATATTGGAAATATCATTGTAGCATCTGATAGGCTTAATTAAACTCTACAACTGACATAATAAATATTTGTTCTATGTATAATAATTACGCAGTAAAATTAAACCATATCTTTTTTCCAAAAAATAGATTTCATTCTAATTTTCTCAGAAGCCATTAGAGATATTGGAAATATCATTGCAGCATTTGATAGAACTAATTAAACTTCAACTGTCATAATAAATATTTCTTCTATGTATAATAATTACGCAGTAAAATAAAACCATATTTTTTTTCCTAAAAATAGATTTCGTTCTAATTTTCTCGGAAGCTATTAGAGATATTGTAAATATCATTGCAGCATCTGATAAACCTAATTAAACTCTACAACTGTCATAATGAATATTTGTTCTATGTTTAATAATTACGCAGTAAAATTAAACCATATCCTTTTTTCCAAAAAATAGTTTTCGTTCTAATTTTCTCGGAAATTATTAGAGATATTGGAAATATCATTGCAGCATCTACTAGACCTAATTAAACTCTACAACTGACATAATGAATATTTGTATTATGTATAATAATTACGCAGTAAAATTAAACCATATCTTTTTTCCAAAAAATAGATTTCGTTCTAATTTTCTCGGAAACTTTTAGAGATATTGGAAATATCATTGCAGCATCTGATAGAACTAATTAAACTCTACAACTGTCATAATGAATATTTGTTCTATGTATAATAATTACGTAGTAAAATTAAACCGTATCTTTTTTTGAAAAAAAAATTTTCTTTCTAATTTTCTCGGAAGCTATTAGAGATATTGAAAATATCATTGCAGCATCTGATAGACCTAATTAAACTCAACAACTGTCATTATGAATATTTGTTCTATGTTTAATAATTACGCAGTAAAATTAAACCATATCCTTTTTTCCAAAAAATAGTTTTCGTTCTAAATTTCTCGGAAATTATTAGAGATATTGGAAATATCATTGCAGCATCTACTAGACCTAATTAAACTCTACAACTGACATAATGAATATTTGTATTATGTATAATAATTACGCAGTAAAATTAAACCATATCTTTTTTCCAAAAAATAGATTTCGTTCTAATTTTCTCGGAAACTTTTAGAGATATTGGAAATATCATTGCAGCATCTGATAGAACTAATTAAACTCTACAACTGTCATAATGAATATTTGTTCTATGTATAATAATTACGTAGTAAAATTAAACCGTATCTTTTTTTCAAAAAAATATTTTCTTTCTAATTTTCTCGGAAGCTATTAGAGATATTGAAAATATCATTGCAGCATCTGATAGACCTAATTAAACTCAACAACTGTCGAAATGAATATATGTTCTATGTATAATAATTACACAGTAAAATTAAATCATATCTTTTTACCAAAAAATAGATTTCGTTCTAATTTTCTCAGAAGCTATTAGAGATATTGGAAATAACATTGCAGCATCTGATAGACCTAATTAAACTCTACAACTGTCATAATGAATATTTGTTCTTAGATCAAATTTAGCAGTAAAATTAAACTATCACTTTTTTTTTCTTCCTCATTTTCTCGAAAGCTATTAGACATATTGAAAATGTTATTGCAGCATCCGATAGACCTTATTATACTATATAACTGTCATTATGAATATTTGTTTTATGGCTAATAATTACGCAATAATATAAAACCGTTTCTTTTTTCCAAAATATAACTTTCCTCCTCATTTTCTAGAAAGCCATTAGAGATATTGGAAATATCATTGCTGCATCTGATAGATCTAATTAAACTCTACAATAACCATTATGAATATTCGTTCTATGTATAATAATTACGCAGTAAAATTAAACCATATCTTTTTTCCAAAAAATTAATTTCGTTTTAATTTTCTCGGAAGCTATTAAAGATATTGGAAATACCATTGCAGCATCTGATAGATCTAATTAAACTCTACAACTATCCTAATGAATATTTGTTCCATGTATAATAATTAGGCAGTAAAATTAAACCGTATAATTTTTCCAAAAAATAGATTTCGTTCTAATTTTCTCGAAAGCTATTAGAGATATTGGAAATATCATTGCACCATCTAATAGACCTTATTAAACTCTACAATTATCATAATGAATATTTGTTCTATGTATAGTAATTAGGCAGTAAAATTAAACCGTATCATTTTTCCAAAAAATAGATTTCGTTCTAATTTTCTCGAAAGCTATTAGAGATATAGGAAATATCATTGCAGCATCTGATAAACCTAATTAAACTCTACATTTGACATAATGAATATTTGTTCTATGTTTAATAATTACGCAGTAAAATTAAACCGTATCTTTATATATTTTTTTTAATTGATTTCGTTCTAATTTGCTCGGAAGCTATTAGGGATATTGGAAATATCATTGCAGCATCTGATAGACCTAATTAAACTCTAAAACTGTCATAATGAATATATGTTCTTAGATCAAATTTAGCAGTAAAATGAAACTATCATTTTTTTTATTCCTCATTTCCTCGAAAGCTATTAGACATATTGGAAATGTCATTGCAGCTTCTGATAGACCTTATTATACTATATAACTGTCATTATGAATATTTGTTTTACGACTAATAATTACGCAATAATATAAAACCGTATCTTTTTTCCAAAACATAACTTTCCTCCTCATTTTCTCGAAAGCTATTAGAGATATTGGAAATATCATTGTAGCATCTGATAGGCTTAATTAAACTCTACAACTGACATAATAAATATTTGTTCTATGTATAATAATTACGCAGTAAAATTAAACCATATCTTTTTTCCAAAAAATAGATTTCGTTCTAATTTTCTCAGAAGCCATTAGAGATATTGGAAATATCATTGCAGCATTTGATAGAACTAATTAAACTCTTCAACTGTCATAATAAATATTTCTTCTATGTATAATAATTACGCAGTAAAATAAAACCATATCTTTTTTCCTAAAAATAGATTTCGTTCTAATTTTCTCGGAAGCTATTAGAGATATTGTAAATATCATTGCAGCATCTGATAAACCTAATTAAACTCTACAACTGTCATAATGAATATTTGTTCTATGTTTAATAATTACGCAGTAAAATTAAACCATATCCTTTTTTCCAAAAAATAGTTTTCGTTCTAATTTTCTCGGAAATTATTAGAGATATTGG
>JAXIVD010003261.1:0-7500 GCA_036785275.1 Cancer borealis
ATTGTTGTTTTTTCCTCAATGCAGGAAATAAAACTCAAAACAGAATATAGTGAGATAAGGCTTCACCAATCCTCCTCCCGCCTTGACCTGTAGCCACGGCGTGATATCATCAGCGGCATGAGGCAACATCTGATAACCTTCGCCAATTAACAAACTCCATCGTAACTTAAGACGGGACGGAAAAACACCACGTCGCACACTTGGAAAGTAAACACATAATGGTTCTGTTCCTTGCTTCTATTTACACAACACGATCTCAAATTAAAATCACAGAAACGGCCATTGACTTCAATACGTTAACTAACGGAGAAATCTTTTTTATACCACTACTCTCTCTCTCTCTCTCTCTCTCTCTCTCTCTCTCTCTCTCTCTCTCTCTCTCTCTCTCTCTCTCTCTCTCTCTCTCTCTCTCTCTCTCTCGGTAATCTCACGTCGCACCTCTCGATAAGGACGCAGCGGAGTACAGAGTGAGTGTCTTTGTTGTAATGGAAATCGGGTGTCCGGAGCCGCTGTTCCTCGTGTACTAATTCGAGGCCTCAGTTAATGGCTCTTTAGGTTAATGACTTTCATGACTCGCTGCGTGTTACCACAGACGGATAATGATGGTTCTAGGCCTATCGTCGGCCAGGGTCATTAAACCTCCAGCGTCGAATGGCGAGGAAAAAGGCTCTGAATGAGATGATGACCAGACTTACTGCTGTGTGTTCCGATGAATGAATTGGTCTGTCTCCTCATTAAGGTATGTTATGGTTCCATTAAACACAGGGTGAAGAGAAAACTTCGTCTGGCATCGCAGCTCCATAACACAGATAGTTTACCATCTTACTGGCTTGTTCCTCGATCTGTATTGCATTTAGTTATTAAAGTTTGAAATACCACAATTATTATTTTTATTCTTCTTCTTTTCATTATTTTTATTATCATCATTAGTATCATTATCGCTATCATCATTATCAGTATCCTCATCATCATCTCCGTGCAGGGTCGAAGTGTCGTCGTCGTGACCACCTGGCACAGCACAGACCCGGTCGTGAGGCGAGTCGAGGTTTGTCTCCTGCACGCGAGGCCAAGACTGGAGTGTTTATCTGGGAGGCCACCATCACCACCACAGCCACCACCATCACCACCACAGCCACCACCACCACCACCACCACCACCACCACCACTACCACTACCACCACTACCACCACCACCACCACCACCACCACCACCACCACCACCACCACCACCATCACCACCAACACACCGGAGCAAATACTTAATAGATGTTGGAATCGCGTCACGATGTAACAAAACTCCACCACAACCACACAAAACAGATTCCTGAAAAATAGTAATTAATATTTTCCTAACTCAGAGTCTTTAAATATAAATACATGTATTGGCGTGACAAGAAACGATACATTATAATATTTTTAATGCACTGTCTTTGAAAATGTAACGGATGTCAAAGCAAAAACCTTAAAAACTTGTCGCAATGAAGGAGGTGCGACGTGTGATCACTGAAAGAGAGAGAGAGAGAGAGAGAGAGAGAGAGAGAGAGAGAGAGAGAGAGAGAGAGAGAGAGAGAGAGAGAGAGAGAGAGAGAGAGAGAGAGAGAGAGAGAGAGAGAGAGAGAGAGAGTAAAAGTAAAGTCTTTCACTTCTTCCTTAACATTCTAATCTATGCAAATGCAAATACATTTCAGTAATCGGTCCAGGGTTTCTAAGGCGCCTCAAAAATAGTCTGTATCGGTGGAGTGTGCAGGTGACCCTTGACACCTGGGGGCCGCCTCGCGAGGGCCGGACGTCATGCTGCTCAGGGGACGAACAAGCGACGAGAGGAAAGGAAAATGTAACGGTGAAGAATAAATAGCGGTGTGAGGGAAAGTCAAGGGAGGATGAGAAAGAGTGTGTCGATAAGAGTGAAAAGAGAACAAAGAGGTGGAGGCAGGTGGGCGCGAGGAAGGAAATGGAGGGAAGGAGAAACGCTAACAGGACAAAAGGCGTGAGGGACGGAGGGTAGTGAGGGAGGAGGAGAAGGGATCGGCAGAGGAAGGAAGGGCGAGACTGAGAGTGAAAAGGAAGATAAGGAGACAAAGAACTGGTTGTTGGGATCAAATTTATTAGACAAAGAGACTCAGCACGGGGCTACGAATGAGTCTTTCCTCGGACAGCTGAAGCGACAGCACAGCGACTCACCAACACACGCTGCGACAACCTCAACACCAACAACCTTCACGCGCTGCAAATGAAGGACGACTCGACCTTAACAAAGACAACAAATACCTGTACAAACATGGATCACATTCGCACACAATTCAAGGCAGTTTCTTAATACAAGGTTACATCCACCTCGCTTTGGCTCAGGTCAGTTACTTTGACCCGAGGTGTTGTAAGGACCAATTCACTATCTAAGATGGGGATCAATTAGTCGTCTTTTTCCTTTCCTTAATATTGTGATCATTCAGGAACATTCCAGATAAGTTTCAATAAGCTCAAAGTCATGAAATAAATTGAAGTGAATAGCATCTGTCTCTCGGCCACAAGACATGCTGCTGACAGGCGTGATCGTATCGGGAAGACAGACCAAGTTATCACTAGGCACACGTCCGTCGAACACCGAAGTGCTCCCGAGATGAACTAGAGCGGCTAAGGGCCTCGCCACCTCGCGCCAAACACGTCCAAGATGAACAGTAATTCCTTAACCGGAACCCAAGCAACTTTCTGGTCACGCAGAGGTAGTATACTGTGTCAACGGCGACTTTGTATTATATTTACTTCGTTATTTCATTACTGTATTACTCAACCCTTTTCTTTATATTATAATTAATAGTTAAATTTCCTCCATCATTCATCGTATTATTTAATAATTTTATGCATCCATCACTCATGAATATTTGGTACTTAACTAAATTTCGTATACAACTTTTATTCACCCCTTCCGTACACTTTCTTGAGCATCATCCTGTAGGTGGGTATGACGTGCATGCAGGTGTGAGGGCGGAAGACAGTGGGAAGCCGGAGGGTGAGGGTGAGGGTGAGGGAAGGACAGTGACGAATGGACCGCGTCACCGCCACTTTCGACACCTGTCTCCTCCCGGGGACACAGGTGACGTTATCATTTTCTCCCCACACACCATCACCAGGAGGCTGGCGGTGAGGGGGACGGGGTCACACTGCCAAAAGGTCGCGGTAGGTATGGGCGTGTGGAAGAGTTACCTGAGTCACGGAGGGTGTAGGTGTATGTTGGAGACATTATTGGAGGTGACATTCACGGCGGAGTGAAGGTTAGCTGTCGTGGGGGGTGGGGGTCACCTGAGTTGTGGGTGTGTGTGGGGGAGAGGCCACCTTAGAGTGAGGGTTAGCTGTGGTGGGGGCGGGGGTCACCTGAGTTGTGGGTGTGTGTGGGGGAGAGGCTACCTTGGAGTCACGTCAGAAGAGTGGAGTCAATAGAGTCACTGGAGAGAGTTGACCCGAGTCATTAGTCTATTGAATGGAGGTTCAGGAAGCAAGGAGAGGCTTGGAGATGTTGGCGTGAGGCAGCGGCGGAGCATTGCTAGGAAGGGTACTGCTTGGTAGCCTCAGGTTGCGCCAGAGGCAGTGAGCGGGACGAACTTATGGGCCAAGAACACGTGTGGGTTTGCAGGTCACGTCAACCCACCACCACCAACAGCGACGAAGAGGAGGAAAAGGAAGAGAGACGGGATAGATGGAAAAAGTGATTGTTTATCATTCAATCCAGCAACTTGTTATTCATCATCACTCACTGAGCTAATCACTTTTCTTCATATGGGTGGCGGTGGTAATGGTGAGACGACTTGAAAGTATATTGATGAAGCGACATGAAGCTTGTCGCTGCAAATGTCCTTGATACGCGCGGCTCGTTCACTCAACCATTATCTTCGCTCACAGTCTATGGAGTGGCTATGGGATGTGTTGAAATGGGAACGAAGCTTAATAAGTCAATGATCGACAACAGACTAATGGTTCCCACTAAACTAACACGAAGCAGAGTCGTGGTGAGTGACAGCACGGTGGCGGTGGGTGGCAGCAGGAGTCCCGAGGCTTGCTCGTCCCTGGTCTCCTTTATCTCACCTCCTCCCCCACACGCGTCTCTACACACTGTCCCTGGCGGGCCAGAGTGATGGGTTCAGGGACCAACACACGTCTCAAATGGACGAAAGGTTTGTACATTTAATTATCTGGGAATCACTTTATAGCGATGTGTAATTAGATATGAATTATCTTTCTCCTTCATTACCTGACATTTATTTCTTATTGACTATAATTTATATGAATATTTAATGTTAAACTTCAAACACCATGATCCGGTAGTGTGGAATAAATGGTCAGGAATCAGCTTCCCACAAGACGTATATGATTACTATAGTCCTGATCCTGCCTCGGTCACTCTGCCTCCGACCCTCACCAAAAATAGAACAAAATAAAGCTTTAAAGGATAAATGAATACAACATTGTGAGGACAATGAGTGGGTAGCGCCTTAGTGACAGTTAAGAAAGAAGTAATGGTTGAAACATGTACTGGCACCAAGATAGCTGAGAGGTGGCCGCAAGGAGTGACACGAGGAGGTGGGAGAGAGCGAGAGTTAGATAAAGAGACAACACTCAACACCACTGCAAAGGGATGGGCACAAAACTGTCACTTTATAAAGATGCACAATTTGAATTAATGCTGACATTCTACCTTTATTTATTAAGTCAACACACACACACACACACACACACACACACACACACACACACACACACACACACACACACACACACACACACACACACACATACACTCTTATGAGTAGTTGAGTTGAAACCCAAACTCGCACGAAAACAACACTAATGTTTACATCCTAATGTGCCAGACACACCTTCACCTCCGCCCTTTCCTTCATGGCCGTCACATGACCTCGACGAGTGATTATATCATTCACAGCCTCGTCAGCCAACTCGTCCTCCTCCCCTCCCTACCACCCTCCGTAAATCCTCCTCGTCCATGAGAAATTAATAGATGACCCCCAGATGCAGTCAAGGGCCACAGTGACCCCATCGACTGCCGCAGATGATATCGTCACGGCCTCTTCTTCCCGTCCTCGTTATCTTCGTGTTGCCTCGTCGGCCTCGGCTGTACTTTGCACATGAAGGCGTTGCGAAATGTACACGATTTTCACAAAATCATTCATGTACTTACCTTTGACAGGCTTCGGTTTTAAGAAAAGATGTTTTTGAGAGACAAGATCTAAATAATGAGTGTTTGGAGTGGGAGGCGCGGAGCTGGTGTTAGCTGGAAGGCCAAATAAAGTGTTACAATAGGCAATCGTGCAGTGATGTCTGGCGATGAGGTGAAGCCTTGGCTGCGGCGAACACACTCAAATGACACTTAGCTTCTTTCAATGCTTTTACTGCTTATCTCCCACAGGCATCGTTCCCGGCGCGACGCCCTTCCTCTGCTGATGTCCAGGTAATGTCTTGCGTCAGGAGGCAGCAGGAGGGACATCACTCCTGGAATTGTGCTGGACTGATGGAGCGAAAAGGAACCCTTGTTCGATGCTCGAGTACACTTTCAGGTCAAGAGTTTTACTGATGCAACGAAGGAATGTTTCTGTTGCATAATAATAAAGATTGATCAGCGTTCGACGGATCTTTGCAATAATTAGTTAAAGTCCCCGTGATCTTGAAGGAACACCTTGCACTGCGTCACTTGCTCGATGCTGGACGCGCCCAATAGAAACACTTCCTCACCAGACAAGCGACCACCTCAACACAGACGGACCAGAAAACACGAAAGAAAAAGAATGTAATCCTAAAAATCAGAGAACACTGGAGATGTTTTTACTAATCAACACCTGCCTCGCCGTGCATTACATCTGATGGAAGCTGAACGATGTGTATTAAGTTTCACTCTCAGAAGGAAAATGGTGTTGCCCACTGTCAATAAGAGGAAGAACACAACATTTTAGCCTTCGCCAGGCATATAAAGCTCGTTGATAAGAGATAACACGCCGGATGACAGGACCACAGCGCGCCCCGGCCCCTCCCAGCCCGCGCCTAATGGACCTCCACATAAAAGGAAGTGACGACAAGAATGTTTGCGAGATTGTGTCCCTTCGGTCTGACCCGCACGACCTCCGACCCTCGTCATTTCCATGTTCCTCCCTCAGCCCCTACACTCCCTCTTCCTTCTCCTCTCTCCCTCTTTCCATACCAAGCCTGCCTGGCCTCCCTCACTCTTTTTCTCCCTCTCCCTCCACCCCTCGAAATTCTAGCTGTCAGCCTGTCTATTCTTCCACCTTCCTCTACCCCCTACACCTTCCCTTCACGACCTTATCGCTTGATCTCCCTTCAAGCTTCGAAATCCTATATGTCAACCAAAACCTTATACATCCCGATCCAAAGGCCTTCTTCTTTATGCCTCCTCCTCCTCCTCCTCCTCCTCCTCCTTACCCTCCTTTCTCCCTTCTCTACCATTCCTCTCTCAACACGCAAACCTGCCTCCCTTCCTCCTCCTCCTTTTCCTCTTCCAATCCTCTCTCCATCTTTTCTCACCCACCTCCTCCTTCCATGACCTCCTTCGCTCCATTTCGACGGTGAATACTTATGTAACATTCCTTACCCAACAAAAGCAAATACCACAGAAGAATTATCACACAAAACAACTTCATTTACAGTTCTCTTCATCCTCTATACATGGTACTCCTTCCCCGCCACCCTCACAACACAACACCTCTGCTTCATGTCCATCACTCTTATTATGAGCGTGGCTTCACAATAACCTTTATATATTTGACGCCATTTCATAATTACTATAAACCACTCTCAAAATTTCAACTTTCTTTCCCGTCACAAATCACTAACCTCGGCAAGTACACCATCCAAGTAATCATCCTATTAACTTTAACAATAATTCCCTTTACGACACTTTACGTTAACCTCAAAATCTCCTCCTTCACATTCCCGTCGACATCTACAAACATGCGACGCTTTATAATAATAGAGAACCGTTCCCTTCCTTCGTGTTCCTCGCCGCTATAACCTCGATGTGCAGCTCCAACACAAATCTACACTAATCTCCACACCTCTACTTTACGCCTCAATTTCTGTCAGTCCCGTGTACGATCCCTGACCTTCCTCTACCTTTCGTTTGACCTTCTCCCTCCGGTGGTCTCCTGCTAGTTTGTCAACCTCCCAAACACGAAACCACACAGATGCGGGTGGCGTAGAGGAGGAGGAAGAGGAGGAGAAAGAAGTTTACATAGGAAGTAGAGATACAAGGAGACCTGGTGGTCTCTAACGAAAGAATCTGCTGAGCTATGTACTACTTTTAGTTATAATAATACTAGTAATAACAGAACACTTCTGTCTCCAGCAACATGGCGGTAGGAAACAGTTAGAAGGGAACACCATGTACTCCCTTGTAGAAAATAGGGACACGGGCACTTTACAATAAATAATGATATAACATAATTTAATACTAAACAACTACTAGTGCTGGTGCATCCTGGTG
>JAXIVD010003261.1:12500-25000 GCA_036785275.1 Cancer borealis
GCCGAGGCAGCGAGGGGAACAGACGCGAGGATAATGAGAACAGTGATGCTTCGACGAGATAATTAGTCGTACAGAATCAAGCCAAAAGGACCCAAACACATTCATTTCTGCCGCTTCACTGCAACCATTCATTTCCTTCGTATCCCTACAAGTTATCGATCCTCTGACGGTGTTATAGCTTCCTCATAGGTCCTAAAAGTTCTTTAGTAGTGGGAGGTGAGGGAGAGGAAGAAATCTATGGGAGATAAGAAAAAGGTGAGATCAAAGGTTAAGCCGGACGTGAGGGGAGGTTATGACCCGCCTACACGTCACAGGTCCTTCTGAGCCCTTCGTAGCCCGACCAAGCGAAGGTGATCCTGTTATGTATTGAGCTACATAAGGGATGTTCTACATTAATGTAATATGCGTGAGTAATCGCCCAAACAGGATGGAGGGAAAGGAAGGGAAGGTATGGTCGGAGGGAAGAATATAAGATGTGTCAGGAAGAAGAGGATGGGAATGGATTAGAATGGATTTAAAGGGATTATACAGACCTTCTTTGTATTTCTGTCTTCATCCCAACAACCAAGATCTGGGTGTTGCCTGGATCCTCCATTTCCTGCAGGTTTCCTTTCATCAAATGATAATGTGCAGCACGCCCTTGCCATTCAAAGTATAGTAGTCTAACCTCACACTCGCTGCCCCGCCCACTCGCCCAACACACGTGACGCACCACAACACTGAAGGTGTCCAAGGGAGTCCCTGGCCGCCTGGTGGTTCTCGCTCCCCGCCTAACACGCTCCACCGCCACCAAGGAGCTTCATAGTACCGGCCACTCCGTCGCGTCTCCAGTCTTGGAGAGTGACAAAGGAATTACCACTTCGGCGACGCTCCTGGGTCCTGCGCCTCCCTAGACGCTATCAAGATTTTCCGCACGACTGGTCTTCTCCCGCCAGGGTGCAACAACCGGAATAAGACTCCGCTCATACAGCACCTCAAAAGGTCACCCAGCTCCTCCAGGTGAGGTCGAGCGGGGTCACGGGGCGTCTTTGTGCTGCGCGCTCAGGGTTACAAAGAGGTTTGTCAGGTGGCCATATAAGACGAGCAGGCTACGATACGGTTCGACAGAGGGCCTCGGGGCCATGTAATTTGGCGTGGCTAGAGTCTGAGGTGGTGCCGAGGATGGCGGGGGCGGAGAGTGCAGTCCTGTTGGGGACGATAGTGACACTCAAGGCGGGACGAGGCAACTTTTAACATCAAGAAAATTTATTGGCCAATTGCATGCAAGATAAACGACAAAAAAAACATAAAACTTAAAGCCCAGCAAGGCCGCGAGGCTGCAGGAGTCATAGGGAAGACAGAGGCCAAGGACGTGTGCTACAGCAGGTTCAAGGTGTATCCTTAGGGACATAAAGCCCAGCCTTCACTACACTCATGATACACACTTTGAAAGGTGAGGAGTCACCATATCAAAAAGGAAACACTGTGTTACAAAGTCTTCACTAACAGCCGTAAGCCGGTCATTAAAGTCTGATTACAGTAATATACGGATTTATTTTTCCTTCCCGCCACACGTCGCCATATTGAATAAACACGCGAGTCACGCATTTTCCAAGACCTAGTACGCAACACCCGGGCCGGGGGGCGTGGCGCACAGAGGCCTCTTTTGGGGGGCTTTGTGTGACGTGTGTCCTTCACTCCCGGGATTATAAGTCAGTTTGGAAGGATTCCGAGTGAGTATTATGTAAAGGGTTGAACTGCGACTCACTATGCACCAACTCGCCTCAACACTTGTACACAAACATGAATATTTAAAACATAAATACATAAGAGTTATTTCATCCATTTTAGTTTCTTCTTTCCTTAATCCTTTCATCTTTTTTCTCTTTCTCTTTTATTTTTCTCTTTCTCTGAGAATATTTGCCGTCACACTGCTTTCACCAGCAAGTAACACTGTTGTCTATCATTTATATCCATTAACATTATACACTTTACCGACACTATCAATGTCGTTGCCGCTACCGTCACTCCGGAAATACCACCACCACCACCATCACCATAAATATAACTTTGAACTTTGCGACTCCTGAGTGCCTCGTGAAGCGTTATGCTAAGGTATCACAGAGCTACTGGAAGTTCATCTTCTTGATACAAGTTTCAAATATACGAGAAGCAAACATTCCCTTGCTATTCCCTTCCCTTCGTGTGTTTTTATCTGGTTTTACTATTTTTAAAAAAGAAAACTCAAGAAGAAAAAATAAATGATGAAAAAGAGAGGAGGAGGAGGAGGAGGAGGAGGAGGAGGAGGAGGAGGAGGAGGAGGAGGAGGAGGAGGAGGAGGAGGAGGAGGAGGAGGAAAGTAAGTTAAAATACATAATTGAAGACAGGAGAGTATTTTAAAGTGCATCAGAGTCAACAGAATGACTTTGTGGCGAAGGTCTTCCATCGCCTGTGTGTGTGTGTGTGTGTGTGTGTGTGTGTGTGTGTGTGTGTGTGTGTGTGTGTATGTGTGTGTCAGTGTGTGTGTGTCAGTGTGTGTGTGTGTGTGTGTGTGTGTGTGTGTGTGTGTGTGTGTGTGTGTGTGTGTGTGTGTGTGTGTGTGTGTGTGTGTGTGTGTGCATGGCAAGGACGAGGCAGCGAGGGGACTGACAGGAAGAAAAGGGATGCATCCTTAGGAGGTCCTCAGGGTCTGTTGGGTCGACCCTTCCTTCCTCCCTCCTTCCCTCCCTCACTCCTTTCCTCTCCTCCCTCCTCCAGGTAAGGCAGGAAGAGAGGGTCTGGTGATGTGGAAATACCAGAGCAGCAACAAGGGCGTCTGGTTCATGAGGTGGAAGCGTGTTGTGTTCCTGCTTATAGGGAGACTCCGTAGCGGGTCCAAAGGGATGCACGTGTACTGCAGGAGGAAGAGGAGGAGGAGTAGGAGGAAGAAAAGGAGGAGGAAGAGGAGAAGGAGGAGGAGGAGGAGGAGGAGGAGGAGGAGGAGGAGGAGGAGGAGGAGGAGGAGGAGGAGGAGGAGGAGGAGGAGGAGGAACAAAGAGGAGGCAGAAGATAAGGAGTAAGGTAAGAGGAGAGAAAGATGCCAGGGAGTGAGAAGGTATGAGTAAGATGAGGGAGTGTCTGAAGGCCGAGGGTGGAAGAAGTGGAAGGCAACGAGGAACTTTACCGAGAAGGGGAAAGTAAAGACTGAGGAAGACAAAAGGAAAAACATATAATAGATTCTCCTCACCGACAAAGGAAGAAGATCAAAGGTTCCTGAAGGGGAGAAAGGCATTGGGGAGACTAGTTCCTGTTTCCTCTGCTACATTACCTCTCCTTCACCTCCCCTCTCATCATCTTCCTTTCCTCCACCAGTTCTTTCTGTTTGCTCCCTCATCTTGTCTAATAGTTCCTCCGTGGTGTTGGTGCTCGAGGTAGGGAGGGAAAAGCGGTAAGAGGGGAGAGGGAAAGTAGAAGTTAGTGAAGGGAGTTGCAACCATTAAGGGATGAATGCAGGAAGGAGAGAAGGGAACACCTTTATGGTTCTGTTGGCAATATAAAGCACAGATTCTCCTCTCACGAATTCTCTCTCTCTCTCTCTCTCTCTCTCTCTCTCTCTCTCTCTCTCTCTCTCTCTCTCTCTCTCTCTCTCTCTCTCTCTCTCTCTCTCTCTCTCTCTCTCTCTCTCTCTCTCTCTCTCTCTCTCTCTCTCTCTCTCCCTCTCTCTCTCTCTCTTTCAGTCACTAAGTGTCAGCCTCGTCAGCCTCGTCAGACCCTCACGCTCCGCTAACTTTTTACATCATACCATGTGAATTGGTGTACTGTTTTATGGCACTTTTATGGCGCCTGTCGTGGCCTATCGCCCTGCCCTGGCCTGCCCCGGCAACACACAGGCTACGGTGGCATCCATCACGAGGAAATAATGATTCCTAAGCGTCTCTATTTGGGATAATGAATCACAGGAAGGTAAGAAAAAAAGTCTAATCAAGACAACCGTTTTCTGTGTGTTATGTGCGTCGATTTATCTGAGTCATTTTCGTTGGAAATTCGTTGCCTTGCGTCACTTTCCCTTAAATAGAGGTACTTTTTTGTGTGTGTGACCTCTGGCCTTCGCCGCAATTACCTCAAGGTGGCTTCTGTAATAACCCCGTCCTGCCCTTCCCTCACCCTTTTGTCGTTCAGGTCTTCCCCAAGTCATTGGATCAGAGGTATTTCCTCTCTGAGGGTTCACCTGCCCAAGGCGGATGAGAGGGCTGGATGGCTGGCTGGCTGCCTCACCCGTACAGTTCTACGCTGTATCCGAAGGTTTGCTCCTCACCCCTGACCCCACGGGGCAAGTGGGTGCCCCGAGAGAGTGCTGGAGGCAAGCCTGGGGCCACAGGTGGAGGCCAAGGGTTACTAACGAACACTATGAGCAGCTTGCGTCACCTACTAAGTCTGAATTACTCGCCGTCAAGTGAGCTGCGACGCCACAACTTTAGTGAACAGGCGCCGCCCGCTCGTCCTCGCTTGCCATGCAAGGCTGTGGTGGTCATGCTAATATAAAGCCAATAATTACATGATGCCCCTGAGCTTGTATTCAATATGGAAAGAGAAAAAACTAGAAGTGTGTCATTGAGGAAGCAGGTGCATCCCGTGGACAGGACCCATCATGGTGGCGGAAAGGGAAGTGTGTAATTAATGTCGCGTCACCTTGATTAATAACACCTGAATTGAAGGATAAATTACTCTCATCAAAACATGTAACAAAATAACATTAAGTGATGAGAAAAACGTCAAGACATCAAATCAAACACTGAGAGAACGTTGAATTATAAAGTGTAATGGTGTTTAATGCCATGTGTGTCCTTGGTAGGGAACATGACAGTCATGAGGACAAAATACAGCCGCCGACACTCCCACAAGCTGCAGCTGACACGTCCTACAGTGAAATATATAGAGGAAGGAACTTCATTAAGAAGTGAGGTAAACATTTTCTTTTTCACTTCAGTAATTATTGAGAAGGTTGTGTGAAGTGAAAGTGTGTGTTCCTGAGCGTCGGCCATCGAGTGTTGCGTGTGTGTTGACCCACAAACCTGTTTTGGAAGCATTACCTGTTCTATTAATTACAGGTGTTATGTTTTCTAATTTCAACGTTAATTCATAACTCACGAATACGTTAATTCATCATCTTGGTGATATTTTTCAATACAATCTGACAAAGAACAAGGACTGGCAACCCCTTGACGCCACCACGTGTATGTACACATGGAGGCGAGACAGTAATTCAGGCAGTGAACAGAGGAGTGAGTGAGGCGCGGTTGACAGCATTACCATGCAAACAGACCAGGATCATTACTTATCACGTCGGTGAAGTCATCACAATAGACACTCCCGGGGTGACCAGGCGACTGATGATCGTGGAGGACCAAAGGGTGGAGACGAGGAGGCAAGGAAGGTCAAGGCAGCGAGCATCACTGTTTTATGCTGGAGATCTACTTTGTTCAAATACCAATGACCTCACTTCATCGATACTGATACATGAGAAAACCATTAAATCCCTAATAGTTTATGGGAAATATATAATGTGAAGAAGGAAACGATACAGAGTCAATTGAAGTAAAAAAAACAAAAACAAAGAAGTAAAAGAAGGAAAAAAAGAGGAAGAGGAGGAGGTTACCATAAGTGGCAAGAGGAAAACAGATTTGGAGAAGGTCCATCACGAGCACAAGGAAGGAAGAGAGAACAGTTTGTTAATATTTACTAAGGTCAGCGAGAGAAAAAAAAGTATATGTATCAGGACACGATTACCTAATAAATTAGATTGTAAGAAATTGAGAAGAGAAGTTGTCCACATAAGGGAACATATAATTAGATGTTTACCTTATTAAGCATCCAAGGCTTATTTATTATGAGTAACGACACGTTCGAACCTTTGACAACGTAATTACCTGGGAAACACCTTTAAATACGTGTGTTCATGGCGTGAAAATGTTCCACCAATACCAGTGTTGCATTACAACTGTTCATGAAGAAGACGCGACGCTCGACGCAGCTTAACAGTAAAATAAGATTCATGAGCTAACCTGGCGGGAGTGAAACGGGTTGGAGAGCAACGTCACGGTGTTAAGGGAGGGAGGGAGGGAGGGAGGGAGGGAGGGAGGGAGGGAGGGAGGGAGGGAAGGAGGGAGGGAGGGAGGGAGGGAGGGAAGGAGGGAGGGAGGGAGGGAGGGAGGGAGGGAAGGAGGGACGGAGGGAGGGAGGGAGGGAGGGAGGGAGGGAAGGAGGGAGGGAAGGTGGAGGGAGTGTTGGAAGCAGGGATGGAGGGAGGCCGCGAGGTCACCAACAGACGGCTCAAGGCTAAAGGTCATCAGATATCAAGAACGTACCACCTTACTCTTCCGCTGTGTGTGTGTGTGTGTGTGTGTGTGTGTGTGTGTGTGTGTGTGTGTGTGTGTGTGTGTGTGTGTGTGTGTGTGTGTGTGTGTGTGTGTGTGTGTGTCGCTTGTGTTTTCAAAATTTATGGTAATGAGATCCGTTTTCAAAGCTAACAAAACCTTTTCAAATAGACAATGCACCACCGAACACTAAACACTGTTATTCTAACGTTAATCACTTACGTGTATTGTGTTGCAATGTCGATAAGTGTAAAGTATATTTGACCAATTGAAAACCAAAACGTGATAATAATAATAATAATAATAATAATAATAATAATGTTAATACTACTACTAATAATAAAAATAATAATGATAAAAATAATAATAATAATAACAACAATAATAATGTTAATTATTATTATTATCATTGCAATAATAACTGAATGCCACGCAGATGTAAGTTTTTTTTTACCACTAAATAGATATATATAAAATAAAAATGGTAGAGATGCAATATGATCGGTGTAATTGATCACTAATCCTCGGGTCACGCCTCCACACACACGTCATTATGCAACACTGATGCGCGGGGACCAGATGAGGAAGATGGCGGCGACAAGAACTGGATCCACTTACAACGGGGATGTGAAACGAGCCTCCCTCTCTCCCTCTCTTCCTCCTTCCCTCCCTGACCCTGAACCCTCCCAGCAGGTCTGGTTACTCCTGCCGGGGAAGCTAAGTGCATGTTGCGAGGCTGCAAACGTGGCTCATGTTGCTAGGGTAGCCAGGCTTGAGGCGCCGCGAGGATCTGTTGGCGGAGCGTTCCACACAAACACAACACCTGTTTGATGCGTTACGTCTCACATTTCACGACACACGCATGCACGCACACACGCACACACACACACACACACACACACACACACACACACACACACACACACACACACACAGACACACACGCACACACACTGTTAACACGACTAAAGCATTACTACAACTGATACCCAGAGAGCTATCTTTACCACCAGTTTGACACTCAGCCCAGACAGGCAGCAGATACCTGTCCCGATCAGCGCCCACTACCTACCTACCTAGCCAGCGCCTCCCTCGTCCCGTCTCTCCTTCCCCAGCCCGACACTCGACGTGCGGCAACCACCCGCCCCTGACAGCCACTGCGTCCCTCTCCCCGACAGCCACCCTCTCCCGCCCTCTCTTAAAGCCAGGCTGTCACGCTGATCAGTGCGGGCCAGCCGCTAATCCCACTCGCTTGTTAATTCACGGGACGAGGGTGTGTGTCTGTCGCCTTTTCCCTGATGGCCGTCACCGCGATTTATTCATCGTGTTCATGAATAAATTGGTGATGAATCGTGGAGGCGGCGATTCTTACGCACATAATTCTTTCCTTCCTCAAAAATGCCGCAGAAAAATTATATCCTTCCCACCTACAAGTAAGACAACACACTCTTGTCTTGTTCATCTTTTTATTTACATCTCTTTTCTTCAGTCTTCAAGGGAGCCTCCGAGGCTTTGATATATAATGGTGGAGATGTAAAAGTGAGAATTCCTACGAAGGATTATGGTTTTTCGTCAGGGACATTAGCGAGTCAGTGGAAGAGATCCTTTGTATAAACGCTTGGATAGTCTTCGGGGGATTAAGCGTGTGATCGATGGTGAGACTGTGTGCAAACCTATAAAGTGAATTTCACGCTAATGAAGATGAACGGACGATGTGGTGAGCCTTGTGAGGGACCACTCGCTCGTGACGGTGGGAGAGGAAGGGGAAGGAGGAGGATTAGGAAGGGGAGAAGGGGGAGGTGAGGCCTCGGGTCACGATCTCATTTCCGAAAAATATTCAAAGGAATGTTCAAGTTTTTTTAATGTGGTGAGCGGGTGTCCACAGACCACCAGCGAGCCTTCATCAGCCATCAATCAAAGACATTGCCTCTGAAGTCTGCTAGTAAGGCTCTAACAGGCTTCATGGCCCTTTAGTCCTTCCCAGTAGGTCCTAACGTGTTCTATGGCCTCCATCGCCTCTTCTCATGTGGACGCAAACCGTTCAATGGCCTTTACAGCTTCCACGTAAGTCCACACCCCACTCTATGGCCTCTCCACCCCGCCTGACCCTCGCCCTCACATCCATACATCGTCGTCTTTCTTTCTTGTCGTTATTCCCATCCTCCTCCTCCTCCCACTTCCTCCTCCCTCCTATCCTCCCCCTCCTAGTGATGAGTGCCCTTTGGCCCCCCGCCACGGATCACCAAGCGGGGTCGTGCCACGTCTCCGGCTTGGGGTGAAAGGTCAGAGGTCACCAACAGCTGCACGGGCACAGGGTGACAGGGAAAGCGGTATATTAGTGATAATTCTAGCCAAGCTGAGCGTTGCAAGAAACACCACAGCTCGCACACACTTGAAAGGCGACAAAGCACAGTCGTAAAAGTTGCCTGCTGGTGTTTGTGTGTTCGTGAAGAGACTCAATCATCACACTAGAAACACTGAACGTTCCCCCTTACTCGTTCCATGCTGCAGCCTGAGCCCACCCAAGATCCATATATACCCGGTATATATGGATCTTGAGCCCACCCAAGCCCACTCCCGCCGCAAGGCACTGGGGCTGGAATGCATGGATCTTTCGCGTGCTCCCAATTATTTCCGGGCCTATTGAACCCCACAAAGGCTGCGACTATCATGACGCTTCTGTGAGTCGCGCTGAAAAGAGCGACGCGCAGCTCCAACTGCCGGTGAGGAAGAAGCCTCGAGGATTTCCGCAGGAAAAGTAAGGAACAACGGAAGGTATTGATTTGTGTTTCCATTATGTTGATTCATTGTAGATAAACTGCAATATATGAAGGATTAAGAAAAGTAAATTATAAATTAATAATTTGAATCCCGTTTGTAACGTATATACTTATTAAAAAAAATAACGACAAGCTTCCGAGTAGTTCGTAAAAAACATATTAATTAATAAAACATTGCACGATACACGACAACACAAATAGTAAAATGATCAAAGCAGGAAAGAAAAGTCACATTCTACAGCTTCAAAATGTTACTTTAAGGCTTGACTCAGCCTGGATCATTATCAGCTTAGTGCCAAAAGTGGTCACCTAGGTGATAGCATCGTGCAGACAGCCTTTCATGGCTGATAAGGAGGAGATTATGGTTTTCACAGCTCCATACAGGTCCGTGTAAGGCCAGCCAGGGAGTGTGTGACGCTGACACCACCAACACCCGCTGCCCTGGGGAGGCTCACCTCTGCCGCCATGACCTTTGCTGCACTCAACTCAGGTTCCTTTCCCCTGCGTGATCCTAATACTTACAACCACAAACCTCACGTCCTTTCAACACGAAGCAATACTAAGCAGTACTCACAGGCTATACAAGCGAGGTTCAAATATTGCATTTCCACGCCAACACTTCAACATAAACAACACAAGCAAGCATCATATATATATATATATATATATATATATATATATATATATATATATATATATATATATATATATATATATATATATATATATATATATACACACAACCCAAACATAATAACAGTAGTTTGATCATTTAACTCTAATATGGTATCAATGCAAGTCAGGTCAAAATACGATTCATTGATGTCAATACTGGATCATTTTTGTCAAAGTACACATTTTGAAAAATACAAATCAATGTATCTCCCATAAGAACATCCGCCAGCGATCCTTGACAGGCAAGAACAGAAGAGACGCACAGCATCCGACGATTGCCAGTAACACAACTACACGTTAATCATGAAAGGGAGGGGGGTGTTGACCCTACCTGCAGGGAGGGAGGTGAAGGGCTGAGTTCATGGATTTACAGAGGTGGAGGTGTCAGAGTTTAATGACCTCGGTCCCCAAAACACAAGATGACATACTCACCAACACATGTGAATCACATCATTAATATCACGTCATTAATAACAACAATAAGTGACGTGCTTCTAGAAGTGTTTAACTGTCAGAACAGTACATCAGGATATTTGCAGCATCTTAACCCTTGCCGAGTTACTACGTAACAGTCACTTACAACGAGCAACAATTTGTACAATGCTATGTCAAGACAACCAAAAAAGTTTTAAGGTGCGAGTGATTTCTCTGCAACTGTCCGTCTGCTGAAGATGTCGGAGAGAAATTACAGAATCCAATTTTGTCTCCCATTATACTGAGGTGGTACCAAAGGGCGTTTTCACATCATGTCTCCAGTCATGCAAATAATAATGAAAAAAATGTTCCATCTTGCTATCTAGACAAATTTTTTTTATCCCTTATTGGCTTGTCTCTTGCAGTTTAAATGTAATAATCAGGAAGAGACCGTGACTGATGGTTATTCAAGCATCACAAACACTCACCAATACACATCTACACACAGGAGGAAACAATCATATAAAACTAAAGAAAGGCATGAAGTACAACTCTAATTGTTGTCACTTCGTAAAACTAAAAGGAATATATATATATATATATATATATATATATATATATATATATAAATAACTATCTATCTATCTATCTATCTATCTATCTATCTATCTATCTATCTATCTATCTCTCTCTCTCTCTCTCTCTCTCTCTCTCTCTCTCTCTCTCTCTCTCTCTCTCTCTCTCTCTCTCTCTCTCTCTATATATATATATATATATATATATATATATATATATATATATATATATATATATATATATATTCACACACACACACACACACACACACACACACACACACACACACACACACACACACACACACACACACACACACACACACATGATGCGAAGGGAGGAGGGCGGTGCATGGTAAGGTGGTGGGAGCGTCATTGAGGAAGCTTATCACGCCGTGTGGTGACATTTGCACGCACCTCCACCTACATAACTCTGCCTTGACGGAGCTGATCCTATCAACACCCCAGCCTTGTCTTCCTTGGTCATTCTGCTTGGTCAGCGGCAATAATTTTCATAATGCATTTCAAACATGGCTTCAGGTTAGATTCTCGTTAGCATGTATACACCGAGTGTTCTCACAAGGACACTCCTTGAGCTGCTTCGTGCCCTGCCTGTCACACGTGGGAGGATATACTCCTTGGGTTAATGTATTCGAGTCGGCACCATAAACACACTCGCAGATACTTGCCAAGTTGCACGAAGGTGGTCACCTTACTTTACGGGGAGTCGTTGGAATAAAGTTCGTTCGGGCACCAAAAAGATGGAAGGAACTGTCGAGAATAATAATAATGCTAATAATAATAAAGATAATAATAATAATAATAATGTTAATAATAATAATAATAAAATAATAATAATAATAATAATAATAATATTAATAATATTAATAATATTTCGTCCGGAGGCTATTCACAATATAACGAAAATTACGATATCGGAAATAACATTTATGAAATTGGTGACATACAAATTAAATGACAAATATACTTATCCTCGTCATCCTACGAAGGAGTTCCTCTCCTTCCCATGGACTTATACTCTGGCAGGCTTCCTTCCGCCAACTTATTTGGTGCATGTCAGGAAAATGACCTACAAGGCACCAGGAAGACCCTCGTTCACCTCGCCATGATTTTCGACGCGTCCACGAAGACAGAGTAACCTGCAGATCCAGTTTCCCATCAGACAAGAGCCTCCCTGCTGCCCTTATACTGAAGGAAAGGCCTTTCTGAAAACTTAGCCTAAGACCTGCCGACGGGAGGCAATACTCTTTGACATCGTCTCCGGCAGGAAGGCCTGATATTGACCTCACCTTAAGGAGGAAAACTGAACCCTTCACCATTACATTACTTTACAGATGTGAACACGATTGTTTCTTCGTTGCACGGATCACGTTTTCCTTTAAAAGGGCGAGACGCACATCCAAGTGTCCTGAGTTACGACAATATAATGGCGGCTGAAGGTATCACGGTGGTAGGGCTGCATAAGGTGAGACAGAGATGGTATCTGATCCTCTCTGGTGCTCACACTCTGTAAGGTGAGATGAGCGCCAGGCTTAATTGAGGACACTCCAACGCTGCCAACACTCGCCTCACCGTCAAGTGCGTGAGGAACACTTTATTGGATTCTCCAAATCAACGGACTGATCCGGGTTCCGTCCCTTCCTTATATAGTCACAAGACACTTCAACACTAGTCCGAGTACACTACTAATGACTGCAATAAAC
>JAXIVD010003261.1:30000-40000 GCA_036785275.1 Cancer borealis
CCCCTTAACCTCCTCATTACCCCAATCCTTTACCTCAACCTCCTCTTCCTCTTTTCTGACGCTGAAGGCCAAAGTTCAAGTCTGTCCTTGCCCCGGCGCGTGGCCTTTCACCTTCACCTCTTCCTCCCCTCCTCCTCCAACACACACCAACCTCCCCTCCCCCTCACACCACACTCCGCCCACTCACGCACCCTCGCACGCACGCACGCACGCACGTCAGAACACTCTCTCAGCCCCGGTATAGCACCCTTTACCCACATCCAGTGGATAGGATACTGGGAGGGTGGGCGTGAAGGGCGTGAACGCGACTCACGCATTAACAAAACACAATCGTCAAGTGAACCTGGAGGAGGAAGTCACAGCAGTAGGATGGCATCCCTCGAGCCGCGCCGCCTTAAGTAGTAGTGGAGATTTGAAAAAAAAAGATAAGAATTTGTAATTTTCTTTTTCGTTTTTTTTTTGCGTCAAGAAATAAACAGCAAAAAAGTGTTTGTGTATATTTGTATGCACGAGTGTATGAACGTGTGACATGAAGGAGTGTTGAGGCGAGGTGGAGGACGTAAACTTAAGATGAAAGTCTACGTTTTGAGATGGCACACGTGCACAGACACACACACATACACACACACACACACACACACACACACACACACACACACACACACACACACACACACACACACATACATACACACACCTGTCAACACTAACTCATCGTTCACACGACCACCTTCCATTCCTTGTAATTTATACTCTGCCTTTCCCCTTCCTCTCCCCAACCGTTCACACCAAACCTTCAACACTGCAGCAAGTCTTGGCATCATTTCACACTGTCAAGCTAACACACAATCATTCTCTGTATTCATCGTGATGGTAATTCACTTCATACACATTGGTATGGAGTCCACATTCAGCCTTTATCCTTTGAATACCTCACAGCTTACAACCTTAGTTTGTTGCACTATTATTGTTGTTATTACTATTAGTACTGTTCCAGCCAGCATTATGAAGACAGGTAATAGCAGTACCAGTAACACCACCACTATTAGTAGTAGAAGTAGTTGTAGTAGTAGTAGTAGTAGTAGTAGTAGTAGTAGTAGTAGTAGTAGTAGTAGTAGTACTAGTAGTAGTAGTAGTAGTAGTAGTAGTAGTAGTAGTAATAGTAGTAAAAGAAGAAGAAGAATCAAAACACTGTGTCCACAACTCAACACAACCTCGGCATTTCCTCGCTGCTCAGCATCAACAATTTCCAACATCACGCTCTCCGTAAACTCATCCCAGCAGGAATACCTCACGCTAATGAAACCTAACCAAATCTAAGGTTCCTGACAGTCCATTCCTCTCCTCACCTCTCCCGACCCTTCACCCTCACCCTCCCTCTCTCTCTCCTCCCTCCCTTCACTCTCACCTGCCTCATACATAAGTCACAGTTTTAATGTTACATCGGAAATACATTGTGATTTCAACACCTGTGTCGCAAGGTTCTCTCAGGCTACACTAACCACCTGCCTCTTTTTAGCTGTCGTTGCGTAACTCCTGGTCAGGTAGGCACGTGGGTCCCTACACTTAGCGGCCATTTAGATGCAGTGTTGTACAGGTGATAAGACACAACATGCAACCAACGACGACAGGGTGAAGGGAATTTATTCTCAACAAAGGAATGCAACAAAACTAATGAAAAATTATGACCCTTTTGACCGTAGAATAAAGACCATTAAATAATACTAGAGAAACTATTACTTAGCAATGAAACACCGGAGGCATAACAATATTTTATCAGTGTAACGTTTACTATAACGCATCAGTAACACCAAGGACGTTATCAACATTACAATTGAAACGCGCATCCTCTGAGATCAAAGTTTCCCTGCAATGCGAACATCACCTCGCCTTCCCTTGCTCCTTCTTCCTCACAACCTTCAGGAAATTCCCAACACGTGACACCCTGCTTTGTGCCGCCACCTTCGGGCCGCCTCGCCGCCTCCACGCCGTGTGAAAACAGAACATCCTCGCTCCGGCTTGACGTAATGTCAACCCCGTGTCGCGCCCTCCGACCCCAGGCGACCCCAGGCGACCCCCCGATCCCCTGAACCCCCAAACCCCGGAGATCTGGAGGAGAACCAAGAACCACGACCTCGAAGTTGTTGTAATACTGAAGGAGAACGGCAAGCTCTCTCTCTCTCTCTCTCTCTCTCTCTCTCTCTCTCTCTCTCTCTCTCTCTCTCTCTCTCTCTCTCTCTCTCTCTCTCTCTCTCTCTCTCTCTCTCTCTCTCTCTCTCTCTCTCTCTCTCTCTCTCTCTCTCTCTCTCTCTCTCTCTCTCTCTCTCTCTCTCTCTCTCATCTCTCTCTCTCTCTCTCTCCTGACACACACACACACACGCACACACACACACACACACACACACACACACACACACACACACACACACACACACACACACACACACACAACCTGTTGGGGCAATGAATGATTATCCAAACTCTTCCTTCCCCACGATCACCACATTAAATATTCCTCCTCCTCCTCCTCGCCATCTTTGGTGGATTTACCTGTTCACACCGTCATATTATCTCTTTCTCGCATGATCACCACCACAAGAATCCCTTCTCCATTCCCTCTTTCTCTCCCTCCCACCTCTTTCTCTCCCTTCTCCTCCCATTAGTACCGTGACTCACCATACACCCACCACCTGTTTGCTCACCATCATCACCTTCCCATCAACACGACACATCCATTCACCTGCCCAGACGCACCAATCCCCGGCTCTGTCCCTCCCCGGCCCATCCATACACACCGTCACGGCGGAGGCGTCGTCAAGACCCCAACGAACCACCTTTTGTAACCGTGAAGCATCACACAAAACCAAGCCAGGAAGCATTACTTGGTTTGTTTGTTTGTTAAGCGTTAATAGATATAGATGAATTGTTACTAAATACTTGTGTAGTACATTAATTACTATGTTAAATACCTAGTTAATGCCTCTTTTATAAGGTGAAGAGTGGGATTAAATCTTCGAACATAATTTCAACTTTTATTATTTGCTGATAAGTTTATTCTTTCAAACGACAATTAACTTTGTATCCTGGTA
Source organism: Cancer borealis (assembly GCA_036785275.1). NCBI lineage: Eukaryota > Metazoa > Arthropoda > Malacostraca > Decapoda > Cancridae > Cancer > Cancer borealis. The sequence goes on from JAXIVD010003261.1 coordinate 33,090, forward strand.
ACCAGTTTAGTTGTCCAGCATCACTCATAACGTTACACATCCTTATGAGAAGCAACAAGACATTTGTATTAAGCGAACTCGTGCATCAAGGATCCTAAACAGAACCATTAATCTTAAAAGCAATTCTCTTCTTTAACACTACGTACGTACGCACACACATTTATAAATCAAGGCAAGATATCTACATTAGACCAAACAAGGTTCATAAGTATACATCAAGAATATGTGCATCTTAGTCTCTGATGTTGGTTTTATTCTTGTTTTACTTTCAAGAACACTCTACAGTTCATTATAGTCACAACATCTTGGCAGCACAACACAACACAACACAACAACAAAACACAACAACACAACCCTTAGTAAACTGTACTTAAGCGCCACACAACACTGCACCCTTCAGACCGTAGCAGGACATGTTATCATATCAAAAAGATGTTATGAGTCAAAACTTAACACCATTACCCTCACCACCACCACTACCACCACCACAGTGCACTATAACCACCACCACCACCACCACCACCACCACCATCACACCCTCAACAAAAGAACGCACCCCTAGTGACCTCCTGACCGTGACCTCTGACCCCAAGTCTCTCTCCTTCCCCTAGCAAGACCTATAACCCCCCAGCAGGTAGGTCTTCCGGAGGGAGTGACTCAGACATACCAACACCAAGACACAAACATTCTCTCTCTACTCTCTCTCTCTCTCTCTCTCTTTCTCTCTCTCTCTCTCTCTCTCTCTCTCTCTCTCTCTCTCTCTCTCTCTCTCTCTCTCTCTCTCTCTCTCTCTCTCTCTCTCTCTCAATACTAGTGGTTGATTACCTTGATGAGCAGTCTTTATCTCATTATCTTTAGTATCCTCTCTCTCATTCTTTCCTGTCTCTTCTTATCTATTTATTATTCTTTTTTTTCCATTGAATTCTTTAGGGTATAGCACAGCCTTTCACCGGCACCGAGAACGATAGAATGTCGTTTACAAAGGAATTCCAATGTTTACCTCCGTGGAATCCATTATCAAAGTGAAACTAATGTAAGTATAAGCCTGTTCACATTTTATTAGCATCTTAACCCTGTGGTCCGGAGGGGAGCGGTGCCTGATGGGGAAGACAGTAAAGAACAAGGTAATCATTGGATGGAGGTGGTTAGCATTGATAGGTTAACTTTGCTTAAATATCTACCTTTGTCCAGAGGTTTGTTATTAGACATCGTGTAAACCTCATCAGTGAGAGAAGACCAAAGTAATAGTTAACCTTCTCCCTGTGTGTGTGTGTGTGTGTGTGTGTGTGTGTGTGTGTGTGTGTGTGTGTGTGTGTGTGTGTGTGTGTGTGTGTGTGTGTGTGTGTGTAATAACAGCTCTCTTCCACCACCAACCATGGCAGCTCCTCCTCCTCCTCCTCCTCCTCCTCCTCCTCCTCCTCCTCCTCCTCCTCCTCCTCCTTTTCTTAATAACACCCTGATAACTACATAAGGCTCCCCGCCACCACTGTTTACAGACACACTAACCGGCGCCGGCGTGCATTATAGAGAACGTGTGCGGTCTAATCAAGTGGTAATGAGGCCGCTGATTGCGCTGAAGCAAAACTGACTACACGCATCATTAGCGGCAAAATTATTACCATACACACACACGCGCGTGCGCCTGAAAGGAGAAAAGAAATATCACGGATTGCTAATATCATTAACGCACTATGGACGCGAGGTCATTTAGGGGAAGGAAGTGAGCGATGCGTTGGTGTGTTTGCGTCTGACGGGACAATGCGGCCGATATTTTGAAGAGTAGAGAGAGTGAGTTAGTAAAGGTTGGTGGTGGTCGCTCCTCCCTCCCTCCCTCCCTACGTCCCTCCCTTCCTGCCTGTCTAAGGCTCATATACCACGCAAGGCCACGCAAGCACTCAGCTCTTTACAATAAGAAGGCGAGATGAACGAGCACGTGAAAGAAAATGAATGTTTTCTTTATCTTGAAAATGATGGACGAGGATGGAAAAACAAGTCAATATACAATATGAAAACGATGACTAAGAAGAAGTAAAACCTGATACATGGAATTATTCACCTCGAGAGAACAGGCACATAGTAACCGAACCGTCTGATGATGACAATGATACTTGTGATGGTGACTGGAATGGTGACTGATGGTTATGATGGTGACGCTGGTAACACACAGGAAAGTAAATGTGACTTGAAATGATGAAGAAATAAAAACTGATCCTAGACGATGGTGACAATGGTGAAGGTGTTGACGAGGACAGTGACAACAGTAACGGATATGATGAGGATGATGACACGGATGATAATGACACTATGGCCCCGCTGACCCTTCGTTTAGTAAAAGAGCACACGATCCATCAGGAAATGTATGGGCAAGATGAAGATGGAAATGATGATGATTTGATTGAACACCCAAACATGGCAGCGGAACCCATTGTGTTGATGGACGATCCTGATGATTTGTACGAGGACCAGAATTAGACTAATGGTGTTTTGTGCTTATACAGGGATCATTTAAGTCAAAAATACAAACCCACGCTAATCAGGAGACAGATTGCAGACCGAGATAACAAGAAAAGGGAAAAAAAGCAGCATCCGAGTTATACTTTGCTGGTGAATTTACATTGGTGAGCGATGATGATGTTTTAACGAATGTGATGAACTTGTGCCAAATAAGTTAGTTTGTGAGCCTGTTTGGTTACTGCAAGGCCCCCTCCCCATCCACTTAAACATATTTTACCTGAGTGTGTGTGTGTGTGTGTGTGTGTGTGTGTGTGTGTGTGTGTGTGTGTGTGTGTGTGTGTGTGTGTGTGTGTGTGTGTGTGTGTGTGTGTGTGTGTCTGGGTCAGGTGTGTGTCAACTCACGAGCACGAAACACCAAACTTCATTGACGCTTTCTAAAAAAAAACCCGCCCGTCCCATCCTCGTGACGACCCGCGCCACACTTTCTCTGGGGCGTGTTGGGCTCACACGTTCCCCGTAACTCTGGCCGCACCGTAAACACCAAGCTTTATCCTCATCAGCGTCCAGTTATCGGTGAGTTTTTATAACTTTGAACCTTAAACCTGATGAGCTCTAGTTTACATCGATCTTTAGTCAAATGGAATCCAACCCTTCGTCTTGATATGGTTCTAACTTAATGCAGCGGAAACCTGTTGAATTTAAAGTGATTCTCTCCGGTTCCTTAACACTTCGCGAGGTTTCATCATAAATTTGCTCCCCGTAAATCTAACTCCGCTTAAAATTATCAGGAGAAGAGTTGCGTGGGGTAGAGATAGATAACATCGGAACCAAAAAGAATACCTACGTAAGGGTCTCTGGAATCTACTTGTGTATATGCCGAGGTGGGTGGGTGAGGAGCGGGTGTGTAGGGCGTGTGGGGTGTATCTATAGACCTCTACACCAGGACTCAGGTTACCTCAGCCTCCGGTGTTTTAGTGAAGGTTTTTGGCAAGTGCTGAGTCGAGGCGGAACATTGTTCAGGATTTACTTTGCGCTGACGAGTGACTTCTTAAATGTATTTGTTTGTAGTCTCTCCTTTTATTGTCTGGTCTTAATTATGTTGATGTCAGGTTCGTAATCTTACAGACAACAGCCGGGATCGCCAGCCTTAAAAAACAGCTGCCGGTCATTGGTTCTGTTCTTTATAAGGGTGTCGTGTTTATAATACTTCCATCCTGTGTGGAGGGAAGTGCCTTGCTTGGTATGCGTTGGTCCAGCTTTGTTCTCCACTTGTGAGCGTCTCGTCCTGAAGTCTAGTGTTTATGCCGCGTCGCTCACTCGCTCTTTATTTGGAAGGATTACTTCATCAGTGGCCTTGGCTGACCTTCAAGAAGACTTCCAACACTAAGAATGTTAGGAATGTTAGACATGCTTTATCCTGCAACATGCAAAACATACACGGTGGTGGATTGCAGATAAGCTAATCATTACTGTTGCTGTCTCTAATAGTGAAGATGCCACGAATGATACAAATGCACTATCTACAAGATGGAAAACGTAGACAGGTTGGAGGGAAGTTATATTAATCGTTCCTATTGTTGTATTTAATAGTGAATGTGTCATAAATAACGCTGCCGCCGTGACGTGGATGCTCTGCTCGTTACCTGAAGGCGACAACGGCGAGGGATTAACAGTGTTGCACAGCAGGCAGCGTGTGATTACTGGCATCAAGCTTCCCAGCGCAGCGAGTCATCATCACAATAATTAATGTTATGATCCTCGCCATGAACCTATTATACACTCCCACACCAATCTTCGCGGGGTCATTCTGTACATTTAGATACAGTTTAATGTCACGACGCTGTGGTGTCCGAGCGTCTGAAAGTTACCACCGAGGAGGAGGAATGAAGTTACTGTTATTATCGGGATGAGTGAGTCTTCCAGCGCAAGACAAACAACTACTTCTATAAACTTGTAAGTGGAGAGAAAAAAGTCCCTCGATAACGGTGGAAGGACTTATTTTTTACCTTAATTTTCAACTTTTGACCTAATAAGTTGGAACTGTACATTATAAAAGAACAGGACACACATTAAAGACCCACATGTTGTTTGAGGTTTTTCTAAAGCAATAGTTTGTGGTGTTTGAACTTCCTATCATGGAAGTAAAGGACAAAGGCGTGTCCTTCAAGAGTCCTCATGTAGGTGATCTCTCTGCACCACCGACCCAGTAATTGTGAGACCAATAAAAGATCAATTAAGATATCCTCACCTCTATCTGGCCACGCCCTCGTTGGACCACCACACCCGCTTCCCGCCCTTCCTTATCAACGCATCCTTCACGGACAGCGGATTTCTGCTTCCACGGACGTCAACAGATGGCGCGCCCTGACCCCTACCATAAGGGAAGCAGATATCCTGGGACCCATCTCGCCCGCGGACAGCTACAGATGCCGCGTCCAAGGGACACGGTCACCCCTACATCCCGACGCCCCGCCAGGTGAAGAGAGGTAGCTCCCTCCTGACCCTTGAACCTAACACTTGGTGACTTATAATTCATCAGATTACCTAATAAACACTTCAAGGTCCTACTTCTCCTCGTCCTCCTCCTCCTCCATGGTGCGTGAGGCGATCTCCTGGTAATCACGTCCCTAATGATGGTAATTACAGCCGGTAGTGAGGAGGCCTTCACTGCGGCCAAGTGTTCGTGGCACTAATGGCGGTGATCACGTGGTCCAGTTGGATGTACAAATGATGTAATTGTCGTTCATTACTGACCACGAAAATATCTTAATGATAACACAAGAAGACGTAAAAACCCAACAAGTGCTGGAGATCCGCTGCTTGGTACTGACACCCGAGCCTTTCCTCCAAGGCAGCCTCCCTTCCCTTCCCCTTGACTCTCCCTTCCATCAGCTGCCTATGATACGTTATTCAAAGTGAATCTTCCAAGGCAGACGATGCCATCGCCTCTAACAGTAAGACGTAAAAGGAAGCAGCGAGACAAACCACACATCTCATAAGACTAACTTCGTGTAATAAAAGAGGAGACGAGGACTCCATGCATCAGACAGTCTGCCACCTTCCAACACTGGCTACAGGAGGAGACACCAACAGTTGCTTCTAAGAATAGAATGATGAAGTCAACAATTTGCTAAGACACGGAGGCACTTAGCACCCCAAATTGTCCTAACCTTCATAACCTTCACAATTACTCCTGTACATACACGTAACATCTGGTGTCCAACTCGATCCAACTCAGCCAACCACCACACACTCCTCCGCCCAACACGCAATAAAAACAAGTACCTAACAGCCTCCATAGTGTACTCAACGAGGAGAAAACACTGATGAAATCACCTTACTAATCACTTAAACCGTAAAGCAAAGGACGATAACAGAATCTAACATAAAGCATCAATATATCGCATCACCAGGACAAAAAACAACCAAGAACCACTACAAATTGCCTCACCGAACTACGAGTACAACAAATACGTTTAACCTTCGACATAATGTTTATATATAATATAATATGATACAATAAAGAGGAACAGGAACTAAAGAAAATTAAAATTAGATAAAAAGAAATGGAACACAAAACATTAAAACAAATAGAGGAAGGAAAATCAATTGACCCAAGAAAGAAGAGAGTGATAAGACAACCCAATAAAGATATATCCACAAGATGGAGATCAACACAGCGGCCACCCAACTCCCGTGACGAGGAATGTCCAGGTGGGGAAGGGAAGGTGAGGCCGCGGGGAGGGTCACCTCAGAAATGTAATCTATGCACGTTCCAGGCCCGGCTGACGTGTGTGTGTGTGTGTGTGTGTGTGTGTGTGTGTGTGTGTGTGTGTGTGTGTGTGTGTGTGTGTGTGTGTGTGTGTGTTATTAGAATGTCTCACATAACTTGTTATTGAAGTATTTCTATTCACACTGCATTTTCATTATTTAATTAATATCTCTCTCTCTCTCTCTCTCTCTCTCTCTCTCTCTCTCTCTCTCTCTCTCTCTCTCTCTCTCTCTCTCTCTCTCTCTCTCTCTCTCTCTCTCTCTCTCTCCTTTACCCATCCATCATAAATATCCTTAACTGTCCCTTCCACACCCAACCTTTGCTCTCCTCCCTCACGCCTTACCTTACCCTTACCTACCTCCCTTCCCACCTCCCTCCCTATCCCCATCCCTCACCTTCATCCACCCTCCTTCCCACACCCTCACCCTCCCTCCCTCCCTCCCTCCCCGCCTTGCCTTCCTGCCTCCACCTGTCTCCCCGCCACCGAGGGATAACGGACCTAAGTTATGCTGGTCATGGCCACCTCCACCACCGGCACCCAGGTGTTCCCGAGACCATGAACTCACAGGGCCAGGTGTCACAGCTCTCTCTCTCTCTCTCTCTCTCTCTCTCTCTCTCTCTCTCTCTCTCTCTCTCTCTCTCTCTCTCTCTCTCTCTCTCTCTCTCTCTCTCTCTCTCTCTCTCT
>JAXIVD010003261.1:42500-45000 GCA_036785275.1 Cancer borealis
GTGGTGGTGGTGGTGATGGTGGTGGTGGTGGTGGTGGTGGTGGTGGTGGTGGTGATGGTGATGGTGATGAGGATGGTGATGGTAATGGTGGTGGTGGTGGTGGTGGTGGTGGTGGTGGTGGTGGTTGTGGTGGTGGTGGTGGTGGTGATAGGTCTGCAACGGTGGAGGAACGTGGAAGGCTAAGGAAAACCCGAGGTGGTGATGCCGATGATTATGTTGTTACTGATGTTGATGTTGTTATTGGTGTTGATGTTGGTGTTGTAGTTGGTATAGATGTTGTTATTGATGTTGGTGTCGATGTTGTTATTGATGTTGGTGTCGATGTTGTTATTGATGTTTGTTGTGGCAACGGAACACGCTGGTGAGGGTCCATAAAGGCAGAAGTCAACGATGAGGAAGACCAATTAATGGAACCCTCTTAGTGCCAGTCGACATAAGGAAACACTGGGAGGATTAAGTGACGTGGACGAGGTGATGGCGGACCAGATACTGGGAAAGGTGGAGGCGGTGGAGGCGGCGGTGGTGGTGGTGGTGGTGGTGGTGGTGGTGGTGGTGGTGGTGGTGATGGCATCTGATGATTACTGGTGAATGGCTTAGGGTGAGTCTTATCTTCAGTCCCTCTCGTGTCCTTCTGCGTCCTGTAACAAGATTTCCAGCGGTGCCCCGGACCTTAATGAGCCGTGACGTCACAGCAATGCGTGGTGTGTTCAGAGGACTCGCCAGACTCACAGGCAATGAGAGGCGGTCATGAGGCAGCTACGAGGCGCGGAATGAAAGTCACAAGTGTGGTTTTCTCGTGGTTAATCAACCTGAAAATAACCCTTCATTACTGCTAGACTTGTATTAAGATTGTGTCCGGTATCATTATTATTCTACTTGCGTAAAAAGCCTCGCTTTCCCCAGCCGTCAGATGGTATCGCGCAGCCACCGAGGAAATGTTAGAAAACCTTCCCTGAGCGAGGAAGGATCGGTCACAAGTGCCATAACCTGAAGGCGGCGGCGGTGGTGAGTGTGGTGAGCGGCGTGGGACCGTCTTGGTGACACAGGGAATTCAATGCAACCTGATGGTGATGAGCAGCGCACTCCGGGCATTTTCCCCAAACACTACGACAACGGACGAAGGATAAGGGAAAAGATAAGTGGGATTTGTGGATAATTTTGCCTCGTGTCACCACCCTTGGCGGCTGCTCCAACACCTGAACGGAACAGGTTCTCGACTTGAAGCTTCAATCATGGGATAAAACGCCGCGTTGGAGGGTCAGAGGGGCGCGCGGGCCTCAGGGGGCATTACCGCTTCCCACACACACCTTCATCGTGATGCTAAACATGTATTGGATAGAAACCATGATGTTAGAGCTTATTCATAGGGAATGTGAGCTTTTATGATTATTTATTTAAAGGTGAATAGAGGCACGTTGCAATGTAAATGTATGACATGTATAAGTAGCGAGACAGGTAAGTAAGTGTGTAAGTGTGAATAGAGGCAGGTTACAGTGACGTTAACTTTACAGTGTTGTTCATTAACGTCCTTGATGTGACAATGGCGCCTCAGGATCACCCGACGAGCAAACAAAGTGAACAAATGAGGCGCGTCACCTTCACAGTTTCCGCATTCATTATGAGAAGCTCTCGTGGGTTCCTTCCTCCTCACTACATTCTCCCACACACTCCACACACCTCCTCCTCCTCCTCCTTACAGCTTTCTCTCCACTCCTCCCACTCTTATTCCACTTCAATATCCTGCTACTTCCTACAATATATTCCTTCCCACTTCTTGTAACCATTATTGCAACCTCTTCCTGTCCACACCTCACCCTCTTCCCTCAATCTTTACTCTCTCCTCTTCTCTCACCTCATTCTAACCTTCCCTATACTTGACCCTTATTCTCCATCACCATTCTCTCTCTATTCCTCCTTTAACCTCTATGTCTTGGCTCCTCCCTTCTCCTATCAGCTCCCTTCCTTCCTCCCTTCTCCTATCAGCTCCCTTCCTTCCTCCCCTCCCAGCTCTGCAATGATCCTCGCGTCCTATAACACTTCCTCATCAGATTGCAATAATAATCAGTCATCATCACCACCCTCGTCACCACCATCGTCACCACCATCGTCACCACCACCATCACCACCATCGTCACCACCATCGTAACGACCTCCTCACTATCCCTCCGTCATTCCTCCCCCTGTTCAATGGCGTCCCTCCCTCGTCCTCTCCTACACAATGCACGAAGAGGAGGAGGTCGAACATTACGATTCAGTGTATTCTTTAAGGTCACGACCTAAACGCCTTCTGGAAGACTCTCCTTTGCCACACTCCCTCATTGTCACTCAGTCCTCTTGTTCCTCCTCCTCCTCCTCCTCCTCCTCCTCCTCCTCCTCCTCCTCCTCCTCCTCCTCCTCCTCCTCCTCCTCCTCCTTCCCTTCTTTCCTTTGATTCTTATTCGTCTCCGATATTTCTTCCTTCTTCCTTTCCTCGATAACCTTTACTTGGGTCCTTTATTTG